>MU867121.1:0-99951 GCA_033725935.1 Cladorrhinum sp. PSN259
AGATAACTGGCACGGTTTTCCTATACAATAAGATAGCTAGCAGGACCGGCGAACCTTCGACTAAAGGGCAATCGGTAGTACGAAATATTATTATTTTTATATACATGTGGAAAAAAAAATTTAAAAAATTTGTTCTTTTCCAAAGTTTGTTTTTCACTTACAAGTCCAAGTCAGAACGCCAAAAAACCTACGTATGTATTACCTGATTTTTTCTTACTTATCGAAATAGTGACTGGATGGGTGTTTGTTAACTGATGTTATCGAGGAAGTTTTGAAATCATCTTCTTATTCAACCTCACAACCTAATTACCCCTTCTTTGAACTAAAAAATGTTGACAAGGACGGACGACACTTGAAATTTATATTTTCGAAAGTTGTTGGGTTACTATAAATGTAAACCACATTCTTTCCTCTAAAAGGTTACTAAAATAAATTCATCTTTCAATCAAGATGAATACATTGTATGATGGATACTATACACAAAAAAAAAAAACCAAGTCTAAGAAAGCCATTCAATGCCCTATATATGTGTGTGCAGTTTCTCGCTGCTACAGTAAACACAACAGTCAAGATCCCCTCACTAGTTTGGCTCGAAAATCCTCCTCCGTCAAAATCCCACCCGCCAAAATCTTCCCCATGTGAGTCTTCTCGATCCCTCCCATACAGTCCCTCCTGATATCATTGTACAGTTTACTCAAGAACGCCACCGGGCTCGACTCAAACTTGCACTCCTCGCCGTACTTCCTCCTTCCGACAAAACCATCCGACGGCACCTCGGCGTCTTCGTCTTTGTTTGCCGTGTACGCCAGCCCCAAAAACCTGCACAGCCTTTTGTATTCCTCGTAGCTCGCGAGATAGAGCTGGCCGGCGAAGAGATTAAGCTGCATCACCAGATCCGGATGCGCCTCCCAAGAGCCCGAGTCAGATACGGCCGCAGGGACGGTGTACGTTTTCAGATGCTCCATGGTCTGAAAGGTCAGACTGGGTCTTGGGAGGTAGGCGTGCATTGTTACGCGAAGACTTTTCTCTTGGTGGTTCTTCTCAATGATGTCCTTGATTTGGCTCGCCTCCCACTGGCTTACCAAAACCATTCTCGCCATCCCGTGTCTCTTCTCCTCATCTTCCGGTTGCGCGGAGCTGACAAGAACCCACTGCACGCCCCGCTGGTAGCTGTCAGAATGGTATGACGGTCCGCTCTCATCCACCGTGCGGGAAAAATCCTTGGTTACTAGCAAGTCGCTTGGGAAGACAGCAAGGCCAGGGCTGAACAAAGAGGCAGCGGTGGTTGTTGACATAACGGAAAAGGGTCGGATGAACGCCGGACTGTCTAGTTCGGTGTAGCCGGTGTCGATGAATTGAAGGAGGTCCTCATGAAGTGTATGATGGAGCGCGGTCCGTGGTGGCGGCCGAGCGACGTGGCGTTCTTCCTCAATCTCGGGCGCAAGCTCCCGTTCTTGCTCCTCTTGGAGTGTTGAAGAGGCGGTGGTATTGCGAGTAGCGTGAGTGAAAGCAAGGAGCTTTTTGCGGATAGCAGACATCTGAGGGTTCTGCTGCCTGGTTCCATCGGTACTGGACTGGTCTTCCAAGTCCAGGCTCGCCATTAATGTGGCAATCTCAGTATCTCCGACCGTTGACGTTGGCCTCGGACGGTAACGCTCCTCTAGGGACATACCTTCGGGCTCCAGGTACTCGCGGGCGTTGGACGAAGAAAATACACCTTGATTTTCTGCCTTTTTCCAGATAGCTTCTTGACGGATGTGGCGTACCCCTTGGGCCGCCCACAGAGGTACACTCCGGACTGCCTCGTCCCATGTCTCGGATATGGCCCATGCAATTACGTCCGTGACGGTGAGTTCCTGTTCGTCCCTTGCGTTGCGGATTTTGCGAATGCGTTTTTGCATCTCGGGAGACACGATGAAGGTCACCGACTGGCCCTGGCCGAGCTTCCGCATCCGCATGCACGCTTGAACCAGGGTATCCTTTGTTACTCCTGGTCCGAGAGTGACGGCAGCACGATAGTCATCCGGCAGCTTAAGGTCGGTCCCTCTAGTATGCGCCTGGTCGAGGAATACGAGGCACCTCTCAGTTCGTTTTGCAAACGGAGAGGTCAGAAATGGTACGACATCACCATTTCGGAGGAGGACTGAAAGCTCATCCTCATCATTGAAGAAGATTACGGCCTCGGCATTGCTCGCAGGAACCGACACGAGCAGCTTCTCCGCCATTTGGAAATTGGTGCTCTCAATGATCTGGGCTCCCACGTCAAGGATCACCCGCATCGGAGGTTCTGACTGCTTTAAAGCGTCGAGCAGCATCTCTTCCGTGAGAGCGGAGAGCGGTAATCCCCGTTCCACCCCTATCTCGCGGACAGTATTCTCATCCCCCAGAAGGGTGCTGAGTACTGTGGCATTGGTGTGTGGCTGCAGATCCAAGGCCTTTACTGACAGCGGTAGGACCCCCTTTGAATCATTTGTGCCACTGAATCCAGCCAGGGGATGCTTCTTTGGCTTCGCCAAGTCCCACCCCGACGAAGCAAGCTTGAAAGGGAATTGTTTCATCTCCTTGGGAAACACTACCTTGCTCAGGTAGAAGTCAGCCACCGATATGGTGTATCGTAATGCAGGGAAGACAATGTTTTCGCACTGCGGCTTGTCCTCGGTATTGATGGAGGAAAGATGCTGAAAAGAGGCCGGCAGGGAAGGTGACATAGCGGCCCATCTTCCGTACTCGTGCTCGGCTTGGTCTGAGGCGTTCAGCAGTTCGAAACACGTATAAAGCTGCTCATTAGAGAGACCGCCGTAGTAGTAGCTCAAACATGTAAGCACAATTACGATGTCGGGGTGGCTGAATTCGGAGCGTGGCGAGGGCATATCTTTAGCTCGGTAAGGTACGGCGAGCCTAGTTGGCGGCCGGCGGCAGGGAGCGAGGCCGTAGTTAACACGGAATCGCTTTTGGCCCAGCGCAAACAGGATGACGCCTTTTGCTAACAGGCCTCGCAGAAGTAACAGAGTATTGGTGGCAATCCCTGTATGAGCGCCCTCTACTAACGCCACGTCCTCCCCGGTGGGTTGGTCAACTAGGATGTAATTGAGCACCGCCTGGCGCATACGTGGCGTCTGGTGATGAACGGGGAAGCCTATGAGACCGCAACTGCAGACTTCAGCAGCGAGTTCCGTTACAAGATGCCGGCCGGCAGATTCGTCCAAGACGCGGATGATGGGAAAGCGTCCGGCACCGTTATCCCGAAGCAGCAGTCCTTCTGCTACTCCCGCCAAGGTATTCTCGGGTGGCATCAATCGACGGGTGATGTTCTCGGTCATGACAAGGAGTTGCTGGATCAACATCCACCGGTAAGGGCTCATCTCAACCGCCTCTTGCGCCCCCATGGTATATATCAACTCGAACTTGACGCTAAAGTTCTCGTCACTTTCATCGACAATATCACGGGAGATGGATTCAAACTCTTGGTATAGCGTAGTGATCTTCTCTCCCAGACTCTTGTCCGTACTATTCTCCTCCTCTTCTTCTTCTGCGCTCCAACTTTTGTCGATGCCCATCAGCTTTAAGGAGAGCAAATGTTCGGGCTGCACAAGAAACACCCCACCCTCGATTGTGCACTTTTTTATCATCTCATGAACAAGTGTAACGTCGTAATCAGATAGCTGAATTGATCGAGAAAACGGAAGATAAAACACCTGCCTATTCATCAGGCCTCCCAGCTTGTTGATAAGTAGGTGTGTCATCTGGTTGGACTGTGGCTTCGCTACCACCACGCGAACCAGTTGTTTCCCATTCGCCAACGCAGCTGCCACGATAGGCACAATGACAGAAGATTTTCCTTCGCCCATATTTAGCTGCATGACTGAATTCTCCATGCCCGGGGGAGACCTCATTACCGAGGCGATCTCGTTCTGCACAGGGCGGATCATGATCCCTTGTTCGATCTCAAGTAGCAGGCTTTCGGGGTACTCGAGCGGGTCCCATTCCGGGTTTTCGTGGTTGCCGCGGTTAGAGAGCTCCCTCTGAAGATCTTCTCTGCGTCGAGGAAGGTCAGAGCCGTAGCTATATAGGCGCTCGGCGCGCTGCAAGTATACCAAGCTGAGGGCAAAGTTGATGAGGCAGCACCGCCATTGCTTCGATAGCTGGGTCCAAAGACTTCGTGTCAAACGCTGCAAGAGGAATATCGGTGAGATTCTGGGGTATACGCCTGCATCGTTGCAGACCTGGTACGCGATGGATGGGCCCATCAAGGCGAGCTGTAGACCGCGGCGAACACATTCATATTCTTTCCGCGCCCAGTTCAAATTTCTAAACAGGTCTTCTGGTATGGCCGTATCGTGTCGCGGAGGGACCTCGCTCGCCATGCTGCAACGAAGCTCGCCGAGATACGAGGCTTGGTAGGTTTGAAGACCCCCAACCTCCGACAGGTCATCAATGAGAGCAGACAGACGCACATGCCTTTGCTCGGATCCTTGAGTTTCAGTACGCAGCGTGGGAAATATATCCGGCTCTGGGCGTTTGGAATGCGGGGCTGGCTGTGAGAATAACGTTGTGGCAGAGACAAAACCAGGTTTTGAGACCGGCCTGCGTGATGCAACAAATGGAGCCGATCTTGGCTCGCAGCTCTCCATGACATCAATCTTCCCCATCCTTGAGCACAATGAGCTTAGATACGTGCGGAATGCCTCAGATCTCCGTGCCATCTCCACTAGATCTCGCACTTTAGACATAATCTGGTCAACTTGAAGATAAGAGCGGTAGCTTGCGCCAGTAGGGACATTCACCGTCCAAGAGAGATTGACCTGGCCTTTCAGTTCAGTGACAAACTCGTTGGTTAAGGCATTCGAGTTCTTCTCCCATTCCTGTTGCCGCCTGTTTTGGAACGATAGTTCTGACTCGTTCTGACGCTTCGTCCATGTGTATTCCGGACATTCTTCGAGATCTTTTCTGCCATTTTCGGTAGCTCCCATGAGCAAATCGCCCAAAGTGCCCCTGTTGATCTCCAAATTGAACTTCAGATCAGGCGGCGGGAGCATGTTGTCATGCGCGAAGGCGGCAATGCTGCCCAGCGCCATCAACGCTTGAACAACTTCTCGATCCGAACGCTCGGCGTAGAGCAGGCTGGATAGAAAAAACATCTTCTTGTACCTGTTATTTTCCTGGACAAGTTTCCGATGGAGCCCACACCACAACCCTTTGAGAGTCTTAGACGGGACAGAAAGGTTTTTGAGATCAAATCGTATTCTCACCTCCGGGGTCCCGCTGAACTCTTCACCGTTAACAGCTTCGATCTTGCCCGACACTCCAAAAGACGGCGCGAAGACAAGACACTCGGGCCTCATAGCTATGCATTGCACCAGTCGGGGAACCATAGCTCTGCTCTCCCGAGACCCGGTGGCTGCCCTTTCACTAGGACGGTACCATGTGTCTTCGGCCGTAGTATGTCCTTCGGCTCCAAAATCGGACACGCGAAAGATGGCGTTGCGAACCCTCGCGCGCTCTGCCAGTTTTGGTGACCTCTCCTGCTGCGAGACAGAGAAGATCTCCACCGCAGATGAGGTGTCTGGTTCCCAAGTGCCCAATTGGAAAAGCTTCCCATACTTCTTGTACTCATTGTAAATCACTTCTGCGAGTGGCCAGAAGTCGTCATGTTGCGATAATGGCGGTATGTCATCGCTCCATGTAGTGTTTTCCATTGCTTCGAGGTGTGATGGGTAATACGCCCGTGGAGGAGAAAGGCTGGCAATCCGCCCTAGAAACTCGCGCGAATAATGATCAAGAGTGGGATACGACTTCACTGCGGCACCATGAAGTATTCTCAGAGCCTCTTCAGTTCCAGTTCGAGACGTAAGAGGGTCAGGAAGACAGTGGGACGTGAGTGCGTGAAGCCAGCAGAGATAGAGCCTGCTTTGCAGAGACCCGTTGTCAGACAAGCAGCCGAGTTTGTTGTCGACGAGGAAGAAGTCATGTTGAACGCGTTTATCTTCAACGCGATTTATGGAGACCTTGACGTGATTGAACGCCTCAGTGAGCCGAGCCGAAACTTGCCCTCGTGGAACGAGAATCATGCTGAAGCCAGAGCCGCACTCTGGTTCCAAAATTAGCTTGTCGACAAGACCAACCAAGCTGCCGACTCCTTGACTCTTGCTTATTCTCATGCCCGCATAGTTCATGGACCGGACGGTAGTCTCTCCTTGCCGAACCTGAAAGGAAATAGAGAGGCGGGGAAGTTCAAAGGCCACTGTATTGTCATCACTGTCAAACAAAACATCGATGTTCCGAAAATTTTCGATGCGGCCCAAGATTTTGTGGCTCAGTTTTGCTGTGTTGCTTGACGGTTCGACCACGGCGAGGGAACCTTTCCTCAGCATGTACTTGTCATCCGTGCGGATTAGACACCAGTTCTCAGGTGTAGACTCCCATCTGCGGTCCATGGGGCGAAACTCGACCTCCCCAGTTGAGAGCTTGAGCCAATGCGCGTAATGGTTTACGAAAGAGTTGGACAAGTCTTTAGAAAATCGCTCACGAGGAATGTACTCCCAGCTTTCTCGTTCCAACTCATTTTGCGCAGTCGCGTCGCTGCCATCCTGAGACATCTGCCGGATGGCGCGCACTACCAGTTGGCCATCCTTCATAGCGAAGTGAATAACCCATCCATGATGATCTCGGGATGCCGAAAACTCCATTCCTGGGGCACTCGATGGCCCGACGTCGAGGATCTGCTGGCCAAAGAGTTGGCTGAAAGTTGGGTGTTTCTGATAAGACGAGGGCAATTTCGATAGTGGGCATCCGTTCAAAAATAGACTCCCAGTGAGAAGGTTGAAGGTGATTGAGACTGAGCCGCTTTGGCGTGTCAGAATGTGACTTTGAGCATTGGGATCAAGCTGGGTCCAACCGGAAGAGGACGGTGAGTACTCGGCCCAGAATCGTTTGATTGCGCAGTCCAGGCCTCGATTTCCTTCGCCCATGATCTGTTTGGTGACCAAATGACGTGTCCGGTACATTGCGGTATGCCATCGCTGCATCAGTTGTAAAGCAATATCATCTGTTGGTCTCCCGGATGGCGCGAGGTGGTTTCGTGCCAGCACAGCGCTCTCAACCAGTAGAGAAAGGCAATTTGAGTCTTCCAAAACTGATTCCAGATGTACCCTTTCCATGTTGAACGTGGCGCCACACATCATAGCTGCCATAACCAGCTTCGCAGTCCATCTCTGGTTATCCGCAACATTGTCACTATCATTAAGTTTGTTCAGAAGCAGTCTTGCCCAAGCTATCGACACCTCTCGCAACTGCCCAAGATATCCGAGCAGTGCTGCCGAGATGTCAGGCGAGGGGGACAGAGACAGGAGCCTCGTAGCTAGAGATATAAGAACGCAGAGGGCAACGTCGTTCTGCCAGCTTTCACGGACACGCTGAAGGGCCTCACCCATTGCCGAAAGGATCCGGTTCAGAAAGGGTTGTTTCTGTGTGTCAATGTGTGCCACTCTCCAGATCAAATCGACATGTCCGGAATCACGTTGAGGCCCAACCTCGAGGCATGCTTGCAAGATGAGGGCAAGGGTTTGCTTCTTGTTGAAGTCAACTGAGGGGATCACTAGCTGACAGAGAACATTTGCCCACTGCAGACTGACGCCCGACCGAAGGTTACCAAAATCCCTGAACTCTCCAAGAGTGACGTCCGGCGGACAGAGATACTGCCCGGCGATTATATCATTTGAGGTGTGCTTGGTATATCGAATCCAACGTTCAAGCGGATCCCCTCTGACTAGCTCAGCGTACGAGCAGTGGCGAGGAATACGGGCATTGGAGATATTTTTTTCTGTCCGGCATCTCGACTCTATGTCATAGTATGTATATCGCGCAGCATGCGGAACGCAGATGTTTTCGGGTGTTGCTTCTAAGATGTGCTTCACCCTGTAGTGCGAGACTTGCATGGGCTTCACTGTTGAGGCCGGCTGGGGGCGGCTTGTGGCCTCGTGGAAGCGCTTCATACCTCCATGTTCCGCCGCAAAATACAGTTTCTGGCTATCACCTTTGTCGTCGGACTCATTTTTCTCGCTGAAAACCTCAGTAACCAACCTCCAAGTTACATTTCGCCAGAGCTTAACAATGCGAGGAACATTAATCTCGAAAACCGCCGCATTAGCATAGCTTGGAATCGTCGGCAACGGCCACTCGAATACTTCGATCATGAGATTTTCCATCTCGCGCTCCAGGTGACACCGCACGCACCTGTTTGAATGTTCCCATTGATGCCAATGATACCGAACATATTCACAAGATGTTGCGCTAAAAGTCTCGGCCAACGTTTTGTACTCGTCTCTCTTTCTCTTGTACTCTTCTAGCTTCGTGTTCCGTTCTTGTAAAGCCCAGTTCTCAATACGCTCGCGGATACGGGAATGGTGCGGTGAGATGTGGTAGAACCGAACTGCAAAGGACTCTTCATGACCAAATCCTGTAAAAGCAGATTGGTAAGAGTTGGGGGCTATTTCTCGGCGGGAAGAAAGATATTTCTCTACAGCAGCAAGACGGCGCATCTCCTCTTTCCTCTCCAGCAACAACGGATAAAACAGGTCGGGCGGAAATCCTGGGTCGTAATCGAGAAGCAAGGGGATCTCCTTCCCAGCAATCTTATCCATGGCTATCCAAAGTTCCGCGATGACCAGATACATGGTGGATAAGGCCCCTGGAATTCCGCTGTAGGCTGTTGATGCTCGACTGTAATATGCTTCGACCAACTCTTTAAGGTCGTTCACGGCCCTTTCTGCAGAAAGATGGTGGCTGTTCGACCAGATGGGCAGCGACGACTCAATCCAGGCCTCAAAGTCAACTAATTCGCAGCGGTCCTCTACCGCGTCTTCGTGCATACCGACACTCAAGCAGGGCAGTTCCGTTGACGAGAGGGTGTAAAATCGCATTATATCGCCCCGCTCCGTGCCATTCGGCAGCCCGGTGTGTCGAGACTCAATCCAGGACAGGTGCCCACGGAGACCTTCCAGTTTAAGCTCTACATCTTTGTGGAATAAAACTTCTCCAAGTTCATCTAGTGGGAGGATTTGGTTGTCCTCAGCTCGGATCTTGGCCCAACGGTTCGTCAAGATGGCCTGGGATTGCACAACAATCTCGCGGACTCCTTTTAGCCATCCTGAGCATGTGTCCTCGGCTGGATCCAGTTTGACTATTCGACGGACCAGCTTCGCTTTCATAGAGAACAACTGGTCGCTGGGAATCGGCGGCTGAGTTGCTCGCCTGGCGAGATCCAGGATGCGAGCATGGTGATATGCCATCAACGGTTTGTACCAGGACTTCTCTTCATTCAAAAGTGCGAGTCGGTCGAGCACAAGACGCAGCGCAACCCGGAGGAGGAGCCATGTAGGTGACCGGTGAAATGGTAGGAAGGCGTTGCTCCACCCTACGTGCTCGCGACTGCGTTTGGTAACCCGGTCAGGGACAGCCTCTTGACCCAGGCCAACGAGGACATCAGTGAGAAGGCCGGTGGCAAGAACTGAGGACAATGTGTCTCTCTCTTCCGGTTGGGCCGTTTTTGCTTTGGTCACCTTGGGCCGAGCGACAGGAGCAATGTTGAACTCTAGTTCTTGGATGGCGTCGACCAATTCGTCCAAAAAATGGGCGTCTCGAAGCGTGCTTAGAGGCACCACGACGGCTCTGTCTGGGAACTCCCGAATGAGAGAGCCTTTGCAGGACATGACGTTTCGGTTTGGCGCAAGGAGCTCAAATGTCTCAAACAGAATATCGTCCTGGCGTGACGTGAGGAGCAGACCGGCATTCTGGGCTCGCAGATAAATCAGTGCAAAGTCTGTAGGTCACAATGTTAGCGAAAATTGACATGGCCATAGGAATGTAGATTCACTCACCACCGTCTTTTAGGCCGGCGATAACGCTGCATAGCACGTCACGATGTGCTGCGTTGGTCTTGCTGACGTCTGGTCCGGGGTTCGTCCTGAGAAACCTCTTGAGCATCTCCAGGACAGGTTGCAAGGAGGGGGAGGAGCCGTGTTCTGCTGCAATAAACTTCGAGACAGAGTCGCGCAAAACCTGGGCCATTGCGAGCAGATGCTGCCCATCTGTGTCATCCTCTTGTGGTAGACGAGGAGGAAGAAAGATGTGATGGATCATGAATTCGAGAGTCGGCGTGTTGAGGCGCACCTCATCTCTTGCACGGAGGTCGATTGCCATTTTGAATGAATTCAAAGTTGGTCGCTAGATGTTTGAATGGATGGTGCGGTGAAATAAGGAGTGCCGAAATCCTGGTCGGCACTAAGGTCATAAAGTAAGTAACGGCCCCGGGACGATGAGAAACCGGGAGCTCCGAAATAACTGTGGTTTGGTCGTTGGGCCTCTGTCGGGTCAAAAAGAGAGTTGTAGGCCTCAGTGCTGGTGTCGTCGGTCCACGAGTGGTTGTGATCAAAGCTGAACCAACAAATCAGCTGCAAGGAAGATTACTCAAACGATATGCGAGTATATATATATAAAGCTCAAAAAACAAATGATTAGCGACGTTAAATTAGATGGAGAGCAGGAATAAACTTGAAACAAAACTCACCAAATACATACACGTCGCTAGACGTACCTATCCGTGCAATCGAATTTGCTCAAGGCAGCCCCCGGCTACGTGCACAGCGCAAATTGTTCTCCAATTATGCAAACAGATATCAAACAGAAACTCACCAAGCACGCTTTCAGTCCGATCGTATGGCAAGGGGCTTGGGTACGGTTTGAAACAGTGATGATTGCGATCAGTGTAATATTCGTTATGGCCTCAAACGTCCTTGGTTCCTACCATCTGGCTGGAATGACCCATAGGCCTATTTATACCCCGTGGGGAGCCTTCCTGGTCTTCCTCACTCTCTAGGCTTCCTGTCCTTGGCTGGAGTCCTCCTACCGCTCCGGCGGGTATTAAGAATATATCTGTTTTGACTTAGAGGTTCTTACGCAAATCCGACCCTCCATCGGCAACCTTCCTGGCCAACCATCATCTTTCAATATGCCCTGCTTCGACGACCTAGACGTGCATAATGTGGTCGCCTAACGGAGCCTTGTTATATTAGTAGGCCGTTGAGGCTCCTTGGCATGCATCCGATCCAGTCCGACGAGCTCGCACACTGTGTCGGATGTGGTCCATCCTGGCCCGTGTCACAGTGACACACCGAGCTCTGTTTACCTTTGTAGACGCTCGCGGCATCAATTCCGAGTCCCAAAAAAGAACGACGGGAGAGCATTTTGAATTTCAGTCCGCGCCCAAGATGTGACCAGGCTCGCGACGACTGCCAGTGCAAACCCAGAATCATCATTGTAAAAGTTTTACCGTAACAAAAGAGGACAAGAAAACTCTCCAAGTTTGACAATGCAAAATCAAAAACTCTCTCGGAATTTGTCGAAAACAACTTGGAGAATTCCAATACAATCATAGAGAAGACAAACTTATCAAAACCACCTTCCAGGCATAACTTACCAGTCTCACCCCATTTCATTCATTCGGTTTAAAACCTACCTCAACTTAACTTGACCAGATCATAATCTCCTCCAGTCCCCAGACTTCCTCTGAGGGCTGAAGTCCGCATTTTCCAGTTCACAAACCATCATCAATAAATCACGCTTGATACTATTCCACCCAAGCATGTTCAATGATGTTATCCATCCTCAAAACCTAGAACAAATCAATTTTCTAAGTCAACGAACAGACAATACTATCTTGCCTCACACACCGGCGTGATGAAAACCCCGAAGAACTCACACATCTCAGGCTAGTAACGAGCCTCCTCACACCGTGATGGAAAACCTCGAAAAAATGACAACTAACGAGCATACTCATACTGTGATGAAAACACCCAAAAAAACCAACACACCTAACGAGCATGCTCACACCGTGATGGAGTCCCCGAAAGATTAACATAGCTGACGAGCATACTCACGATCTACCTATAAGCACAGCGCCAACTATCCATCCATCCATTCTCGACGCCCAATGGCGGAGCTGAACACCAACAAACAGCAGTTGTCAAAAGGCGCGATGGCAGAGTGGTCTAATGCGTGAGACTCGAAATCTCATCTCTTCGGAGGCGTCGGTTCAAATCCGGCTCGCGTCGATATATTTTTTCAAAATTTTTCCTGTCAACAAATTATCATCCTGTAGAATAGTTTACGTTCTCATCGTATTCCGAGCAAATATTTTTTAATTCTTAATTTTGGGAAATTTCTCTCCTTCCTTTTCTGATTTATTTTTTTGGTCGCATCTTTCGTTTTGTTTATGGTTTAGGCTCTGCGCTGTCCTTTTTGTTGTGTCTTGGCCCTTTTTTGCCCCCTTTTCTTGCCCCCTTTTCTTGCTTGATGTGCTAAATTGGCTACTCAACTGCAATTATATGTAGAATTAGAAAACTAGCCTGAAAAATGTGATACCCAAGATATGAGATTGAATAGATGCCAAGCTTTGATATACGGTCAGTGCTGAGCCAAGATGAGAAGTGCAGGGCATTGTGTAGTGGTGCTATGCTGTAGCTAGAAGACTGAGAGTTACGCGCCTGGGTGTATTTATACGTTTAGTCCCCAGTAGGGTATCGTTCTTGTGGATTTCCGGCGACAAATGCAAAAAGCTCTCCTTGGACTATATCACAGGAACGACATGTTCCCATATTCCGGACCGCAACAGCGTGCTATTATCAGGAGCCGTGTAGAACAGCATGGCAACCATTATCGCTTTCCACACGAGCACGTCGTCCACGACTTCAGCTGGCGTTCTATCCTCCCGTGTCCCATCAGGACCATTGTCAAAGGATATTTTAGGATTTTCTTCTGGTTCGTTCTGTGGACCTTCTCTGCCTGCAGGGCTGTCGGCCTGATGCTCTTGACCATCACCTAAAGGCTGCTGCTGCGCATCGGCCACATCATACTCAGGAATTCCCGAACTGCCCTCGGGCTTGCATTCGTGCCGAAATACCGAGTATAACCCGTTCAGCATATCTTCGAGATCCTTGTGATTGGCATCCGAAGCCCAAAACGTACCGAGAAGCTTCCTGGCTGTACCTCGCTCTGGGTTGGTCCTCTCTTGTGTAGCCTCTGAGGTGATGTGATCGTCTAGCTGTCTGATGGTTCCAAGGTGCCGAATCACTGGGTTGGCTTTATCGACCCCGCTGAGGTTCAGTGAGCGCCACGTCTTCTCATCCTGCATACCAACTGGTGGAATGGTCTCTTTGCTGAGCGCCAATTCTTCGGCCTTGAGCAAGATCAATGTGACAGAAAGCAGCCTCGCCGTTACAATTGCTAGAGCATGTTTCCCGTACATGCGAGAATACACAACTACAGCATTGATCCAGATTTCGACATCTCTTATGTGCAAGACCAACAATGCGCGAAAGTATTGCTTCTCGAATGGTGACAACCCTTGAAACCATTCTTGAAATTCATCGTAACTTTGTAACATGACCAAGCAGTGCCTTAGTATGGCAGGCATCACCAAAAGTGAAGATGGGTCTCCAAAATTTCGAAATGTGATTTTGGAGCTGGAGCTGCGACAATTTCCGCGTTCAACCTCGTGCAAGACCGCCTTGAGCTCCTGAGCACTAACTTCATCTGGGAGTCCTGAGCTCTCAGGCCGATGATACAGTGTCTTCAACTCGCGTGTATGCTCCCCTATGGTGATGGTAGTTATTTTGGGAATGATACGCACTATCTGATCAAGCAGTGATGTTGCAGAGCGGTCGGGAGATGACCAGAACTTGCTGTTGAGAGCAAGCATGCTAAGCACGCTTGCATTGCGTCTGACCAGCCTTGTGGGAAAGATGGCCGGTACGTAGTTGGTCGGAGGATCGACGAGGAGAATCCACGATAGGCCATACTCATCATTTGGAATGCTCCTGGTTAGGCGGGAAGGTTGAGATCCAACACCGAGGGTCAGGTAACGGCCTAGATTGGTGCCTCGCTGATTCCTAGTACATCTCATCTTCTGTTCAGACCAAGCATTCACCACATCACTGCGGGATTGAGCGATAGCCGTTGCGATTTTCAGATGCGTGTGAAACATATCCTCAGCGGAGCCAGACGCATTTCCAAGACGCATAATTCCTCCGTAGCTTGAAAAGGCGGCAACGGTCCCCAGGGTCGGGTGTTGGCGAAAGTCGAGCTGCCAACCGTTTCCAACAATCACAGGATATTGATATGCCGATTGGGATACTGCATCGGGGGCCACCGTCATCGATTGTATTCCAGCTGCGGCGGCGGCAGCAACGATAAAGCCAACTTCAGCATAAGCCGGAACCGCGAGGAGGTCGCCGGGAAGATAGTCGGCCATGGTGGTTTCGACTGCCTGGCGATCATTGTCCAGAATCAGATCGTTGAGAGCGATATGATCCAGAAAACGAAACCATGTTGCCGTCGGAAGTTCTCTGTTGAGGGAAGACGGCCTTTTGCTGCTCGTCCACTGCACTCCGTTCACATTCATCGACCGGCGTCCGAGAATCCACCCCTTACCCGCAGAGAGCTTTTCGTCACGTTCGGCGGCAGCGGCGGCGGCGGCGGCGGCTTCTTCGAGCTCTGGTTCGACAATGGTTTTCCATTCGGAAAATATCATTTGAAAGACATCATTGGCCCTCAGAACCGGAGTGGTCGCAATGGACAGCCTGTTGAGCTCGCGCCAACTCCATTCATGCCTCGTCCTGTCCGCCCAGCGACCAATGGCTCGGCGATTTGACTTTCGACGCCCGCCAGCCGAGAATAGAAATGCTTGGTAGATGGCGATGGCCGCAAAAAGAGCAGCGAAGATGCCAACTGGAGCTGTGAAGCCAAAAGTGATTGGATCCCAGTTGAAGCCGGACGCCTCTTCAGTTTGCTTCTGAAGCGCGTCGAGGACGAGCCGCAAAAGACAATCGGTCGAGTTTGAGTTTTCGGGGCACTTTGATCCATCGTTGTGATCCGCCATTATGCGCAATGGGATTTACTAGAGATGGAGAGGTAGATGAATCATCACAAAAGAAAACAAGCGCCGAGAGATCGTGCAGCTGCTGAGCGCTGCCAAGAAGCGGCAATGCAAAGAATCCTTCGTTCCTGACATGAGTGCCTTTGTGTCACCCAAAACGGGAAAAGTCTCAATCGCCGAAAGTAGGAGCTGTTGTAATATTAGATATACCAAAATACAAAATAACAATAAAAACCCAAGTACCCAGTCTCAAAAACCGTTCATTCCCGGCGTAAACAAAAGCCAGCACAATAACCGATACTACTACCCATGACCAGACCTTCCGATGCCTATACCCTCCGTATCCTATTGTTTATAAAAGCTTCTCAGGCTGGTGTTCATTTGCTAGTCTTCCCCCTATAAAAAAATCCCAAACAAACAGTAAAAAAGAAAGTACAACCACCCACCCTCCTGAAATAAAGAGAAACAGAAAAAGAAACCAACAGTTACTCATTCATCGTCATCAGAGTCCCAAATAATCTCCGGCGGTCTTCTCACCTCCCCGTCATCAGCCAACAAGCTGTCCATCATAAAGGCCGGCTGTGATGACGACCCGACCGTCAACTTCATCGCACCCGCACCAGAAGACCCTCTGGTCATGCCTCTCAGCAACAAACTGTCACTCTCCTCTTCCCGTCTCAATAGATCCGGCAAGGACGGTTCGATCTCCCCGCTCCCACCCGTGGTGGGCCGAGCAACTACTACTGAAGACGGAACCGGAGAAGAAGCAGGAGACGAGACGTCGCTAGCCGTAGTGGCTTGGGACGGCCTGACAGTATTGTTGTCCCGCCTCGACTGTAATCGTGTCTGCGACCTAGTTTGTGACTGAGTCTGCGTCTGCGTCTGTGTCTGTGTCTGCGTTCTGTGACCTCTTTGACCCCTCCGCTGACTTGCCTTCCTCTTCCCCTTTGTCGTGACCGGTGGCCGAGGAGGTGGCCGAAACGGTTCCTCCTGACTAGCAGGAATAACCTCTTCTTCCTCTTCCGCTTCCATCCTCGCACCCTCACTCTTCAACTGCTCCTCCAATTCCTGCGAAATTGTCACTTCTTCTCCCTCTTCCACCCTCAACATATCCTCCTGTTCCCTTTCCTCCCCATCATCAGGCCCATCCCTAAACAATGCACACCTCAAGTTCGCCAAAAGACCCGCAGCAACAGCAGGACCAACCCACCTCCACATCTCCCCCCCAGGTCCTCCATTCTCCTTTAGTCCATTCCTCACCATCGTCGTCCTCTTGATAGGATCATTCAGCCTATACACCTGCACCAGTTCGTGCGCGAACCTGTACCCGGATATATTTTCGCCTTGGTTGAATTCTGCATTTCCCATGCCGACTCGTAAATCATGGATTTCACCAGGCTCCTTTTTGGGTCCGACGGTAGCCATGTACTTTACTTCTTGCGGTCCGTCAGATGCATATATCCATACTCGCGAGACGGTAAGCGGAAGGGGCTGGGAGACACGGAACAGATGATTTTGCCAACCGTCGACTATGGATTTGACCGTTGAAAACGGGAGCGAGATCAGGACGTCGGAGCGGTCAGTTTGCGGACCCAGAGATTGTATCACGTCCAACGGAACACGTTGTGATTCTAGTCCTTGGCTGTAGAATTGTGAGCGGAGTTGTGTTTGCCGCTGGGTGAGGCGTTGTTGCGTTTGACGCTGGTAAGTTATGGGTGATGATCTTTTGTGTGGAAGTGGTGGCGGTGCAAGAGGCTTTCGAGGTGTTTCTTTGTAGATCTCTTCTTCCTCCTCGTCTTGTTCCTGATCCCTCGGTTGAGGGAGAAGCTCGATTTGGACTCTGCGGGTGACAGGGGTTGGGGTCGTAAGACCTTCAATGGTGGAATCCTCTGAGGTTGGGATCTGAGGGGTTGTATGCCGCTGTTTGTTCGTAGAGACGGCTGGGCTCGAGGATGCCTTAGTTTCTGGCTTTGCAAAACTGGAACTGGGGATGCTTGGTGTCTCGCTCAGGACGGAAACGGACCCCTCTGAAGCCAGAGATGAAGAGATGACTATTGCAGTATTCCGCTTGCCGGTGCTTGATGTCTTTTGAGATCGTGTCTTTGGCAAGGTTGGAGTTGGGGCTTCATCCTCGCTGCCAATCAAGTCCTCGGCCGCTTCTTCTTCTGATAGCTTATAAACCGTCTTTCGTAATGGCGACTTTTGAGGTGATGGCTTGCGCGCCGAAAGTTTCTGTGCAGATAGCCTCTGGGAAACCCTCCTTTGGGTCGACTGCTTTTGGGATGATCCAGTTCTTGTCGCTTTCTTTGTCTTGAGAGTTGGCGTAGGTGTCCCTGGCTCCTCCCTCTCCTCGGCGTTGTCCATCTTGGGCGTCTGGTTCTCCTTATTTGATGCGCCAGTACTAGGAGCGCTCTCATCATGACTGGTCCTTTTTGCGATTGGCGTAGCTCCTAGATCCTCACTTTCAAGAACATCCTTGGACTCCCTAGCTTCCTGTGGCTGGGATCCTGAGCCCGGCTCGCTCCAGATTTTAGCCACGTTCTTACTCGGAGTCCTAAATGTAGTAGACCGCACGCTTTCCAGATCGTCATCCGAATCAGGGATCTCGGTGCTTCTTTTCTTAGTCGGGGTCTCCTCAATTGAGACATCCGCTTCTAGTTCCAAGCTCGCAACGGGAATCTCGGCTAGCGGCTCCCTCTTTCTCTTCTGTGAAGATGGCACCTTTTTTGGTGTATCCTCAGACGCGGCCAATGAAGATGACGAGAGACCGGGTCCTTCACTATAGCTGTCTTGAATGACAAGGGTACGGGGGCGTTTGGAGACAGTCTCCCTGGTCGGTGGAGGCGCGTCAACATTTGTCGACTTCTCCTTGAGAGGCGAACGCATGGGGCTGTACCGAGCAATCATTGGGGTAAATGGAGTCGGCTGCGATGATGGGACTTCGTCAAGATTGACCTTGATGCGCTTCGTGGACGGTGTATGTGGATCAGCCTTGATCTTTCGTGGGGTGTTCCCGGTCGGCAGTGTAGGTTCCTCCCAGTCCTCGACTTCGCCTTCCGAATCCTTAATCCTGAGCTCATTGTCGCTGTTGGTTTCAGTCTTCTCCGAGAATGAAAGAAGCTGGGTTAGGGTCTGTGTATGGAAACTTGAGCTCGGCGCATCGCCCATCGTCTTCCTTCTCTTGTTCGCGGGCTCTTTCTTTGTCTTTGCTTTTCCTTTCGACCTGGACTTTGGCTTAGGTTCCGACTTGGGTTCCGTTAACTCGACCTCGTGAGCTGTTGTTTCATCCACGCCCTCGTCCTGTCCTCCTTCCAGGCCGGCTGGGGGTTGCTGATGAAGGTAATCGATTTGTGTCAAGGTCTGTTGCCGCATCATAATGCGTGATACCGCCGTTGTTTGTCCTGTTCTCTTCCTCCCATATGTTCGCACGACCCGGTTCCTAGCTGGGAAGCGTACTTGTTGAGGGGGAGTTGCTGTCTCGTAGACTCTGTCGGCGGGCGCACTGCCTGTGCTGCGCCGGGTTTGCGGCGCCATGTTGTATCGTTTGTATGTATATTATGCTATCTCTCGGTTGTCTCGTCGTGCAAAACAATTTTGCATTGTTCCATGCAATCAGAGCAAGTTGTGGGTCTAGGCAGATGAAAGATCGAGGGTCTTACAGGTTGGTTCGAGCCTGCCGCCACCCACGTCCGCGACTCACGACTGTGCCCGATCGAGTCGCGTCTTGGACACGCGTTAATTAACAGTGGGGCACATCGAGTCGCGCGACAGCGCACCAAGAATAGGGCTTGGCATCCGTCATCAACAATCACATTCACTTCCGATTGAAGAAACATGAGAGTTCAAACAGCCAGAAAGGACAAAATACAGTTATAGACACAGATAGATATATATTTCTCGTGCTCGCATGCAATCGCCCAATCCTCTTCATGCCATGCTTTAAAAAATAATAGTAAGTCCAACCAGAAAAATCCCAACGAAAGCAACTCCCCTTCTTCTTCCTCCTCCTCTTCCTCACCCATATTACCTCCCTCCCAAATGTCCCAACGCAAAAGCCGACTTCACATCCGCCCTCGGCCATTCAAACAAAACATCACCACCGTAAACATCCGTAGTAACCTTGCCAATTCGCATCTCCACATCTCCATAAAACTTCTCGCACTCCCTCAGCACCTTAACTACAAGACCCATGTTCGTACCACCTGCGCTGCTCCTGATCGACGACGGCCCTCCCTGCCCGCTCACCCCTGAGTTGACACTCAAACTGGAGCTACCCGGCATCGCGGGTATAAAGTCTTTGCCGTCATCGTCACCAAAGTGCTTCTCGACACGCTTCTTCAGACTCTCAATGCCCTTTCTGACCTCCTTGGAGTCGTATCCGCCCAGAATCTTGTTAAAGATCTGCTTCGAGTTCGACGGCTGAGCTGCAATGCCTGCTGGACTCTTCCCACCTGCCAGTTGCGCCTCAATGTTCTCCAGGTACTCAAGCAGTTTGCCGAGCGGCCTGCGCATTATCGCGTTGAGGTACAGGCCCATATGCTCGCCAAGCTCTTGCTGTGCAGCTTCCTTCCACTCGTCCAGCACTTCCAGTCCACGCTGGTTGTCGACCTCTTCCAGATAATGGTTCATATTCTCGATAAGCAGAATGTGGAAGTTGAGCGCCTCTTTGTCTTCGGGATCGGCAGAGTTGGCACCCGCAGCGCCGCCGGCGCCGACAGCTGGGTTCTCCCTTGCAATGACCTTCAGAGAGTCAAACATGGACCTGAGGATGCGGTCGTACTCGTGGTCAACCATCCGCCTCACGCCAAGGTTGTATTCGACGGCGGAGAGCATGTTCTCCACTGCGGTAGAGAACTGGGGGAAGATGCGCATAAAGTGAATGACTCCCTTCCGCTTCTTGATCTTGACTTTTGTTTCCTCGATTGCGCGGATCTGATCATCAACAAACTTTTTGAACTTGCCCTCGAGGTTGCCGTGGAGCTTCTGCAACAGGTTGTTCAAAAAGTCTTGATTAGACTGGCTTATGTCGGCCATCTTGCGCTCAATAGTCGCTAGAATGCCAACTCCTTGCCTGTGCAGAAGTTAGCTACCAAGTCATACTCATAATCAAAACACATGAGAAACTTACAAGGGATCCATCACCAATGCCCAGTCCATCAACTGCTGCAAGCTTGTCTCCAAGAAAACGAATATCGACTCCATAGCCTTGGTGACACGACGCGCCAGCTCGCGATCAGGCTCCATCAGCCGGTGTCGCTTCAGGTCACCGCCGCGGCGGTTTACGGGCCTTGACGCCACAACAAGATCAGGGAAGTCGGCCTGCTCAAGTGTCGTAGCATGGAAAAAGTCAACAATGAAATTTTGCTCCATTTCCACCAGCGGCAGCAGGTCGTCGATAACGCCAGAGAAAACCTCGTACGGCAGAGCCCTGCCATCCGGAGTCTTCTCGGCAAGATTCGATCGGCTTCCTTCGCCGAGTGGGGATCGTAAACTTCTTGCCAGAGTTTGGCTGCGTTTGACGGTGAGTTTCCTCGCGGCCGTTGCGAGGCCTTCTTCCTTCTTTTCTTGCTGCGACGTAAACAGCAGCTCGCTTTCATCACCCGTAACCCTTCTCGCATTCTTTTTCCATGCCTCTGTGGCCTCCTTAAACTCAGTCTTGTAAATGGGATGACACTTGTCTTGGTATATCTCCAGGATGAGGTTCCAGTTTTCCAGGTCAACATCGCGAGCGTAGAGTACCAGGGGGCCGTACATCCACAAGATGTCTCTCCCCACCTCGTGGTTGCGAGGATCAACCTTCTTCGAGAGTGCGCCGTCCAAAGCAGCCTTAGTCTCCCGGAAGGCTTCGCTAAACTGTCTTTCCATGAAGGCGACCAGCCGGCGCATGAAAAGAGCACTTTCAGCCAGGTACATCTCTTTCTTTTCCTGGACGATGCGCATCTGGCCGTAATTCTCATTGAGGCTTAGGCCGCGATCTCCACTATCGTCCTCGCTGCTGCGTGAATCGCTGTTGCCCATGGTAGGATCAATCTTGATCATAGCCTTGAACAATGTGACCAAAGCGGTCTCAATCTCCTCGACTCCGGTGGCTGTTTCGAGTGGGGCCAGCCTGAGCGCCTCAAGATCTGCTTCACTGATTGCACAAGTCTCCAGCAGCGACTCAAGTTCCTTTCTGAGAAGCTTCTGATTTGCAGCTTGGACCTGCAAACCTTGGCCTTGTGCTTCGATATACGCGATGTCGTCGGACAACGTCTAAAGGAAATTAGCAAATGGTAACCAGCACAGGGGTCAAAAGGATAGATACATACCGACAACTCAACACTGTACAAAGTCAGGAGATTATCAAGCTCGTCGCATTCGCCGATGGCAAGGTCAATTCCCTTCTTAATAGCTTCGACCCTTTCATCCTCTTCCTGGAAGCGAGCAAGCCACCCACCTGCCTGAGCTTTACTCATCTCTCGATCAAGGTCTGCACGCATCTCGTCAAAGTTTCGTGCGCGCATCTGCTCGCCTGGTACCCACCCAAAGTAATCTAACCATTTGGTGAACTCCGCTGTGCGGTTGTCCAAGACAGATGGATCTATTCCCAGCGTGGCCAGATACTTGATATCATTCCCAGCCACGATGGATCGCTTTGTTTCCTCTGGCGTCTCCAGGTCCTCGGCCTTATTATCCTTGGTGGGCGCTTGAAGACTTTCTGATCTACCACTTGAGCCTGTAACCTTGAGCTCAGGAATCCCGGGTGCCGAGCCCCTGTCGGCTGCCTTCGGCGGTGGCTCCAGAGCAACATTTGGCTCTGCGGGTTTCTGCACCGGTACTGGTTTAGGAGGCGCAGGGACGACACTCGTGATACCATCAGGGCCTTCATTATTCTTACTCAAGTTCTGGCGCATGCGCTCTGCCGCACCGCCTGGCCTTGGTTTAAAAGCGTTCACCGCCGCGGCTGCTTTCAAAAAGACGCCTGCGACGTCTGCTCTTGACTTTTTAGACTTGATCATCGGGAAAAGGCCAGGCCGGCTCTCCTCGGACTCGTCCGCAGCAACAGGTGTTTGCGCAGGCGTGCTGTCGGCAGGGGATTGGGCCACAGCTGGACTGGCAGACCGCGGCGTGGCAGCAGCAGCAGCGACAGGGCTCGGCACAGCTGGCACTGGTGTTTCAGATCTGATGGAATCTTTCGGGGTAACCGGTCGTGAATCCGCCCGTGGCGGTGGTTCGCGCCGACTGATGGAATTTTTGCGGGGTGACATCCTCTCCATACTCCGTGGCGGTATAGCCATTGGATCTCGGCGCATGGCTGGACTCATCAGCGGCGCAGGAACCAAGTCTCTGTCGCCGTGGGGTGGTCTGAGGGGATCCATTGGAGGACGTTTTCGCTCTGGAGGCTTCTCCTCAAGTTGCGAGACAGCGGCAGGAGGAGGTAGAGGGGGAGGCTCCGAGGTAACAAGACTCGTGGATGTACTGTTGGGCCCATTTCTCGATCCTGGGCGAAGACTACTCCCACCCTCACTCCGCGCAATCGACGAGGCGCCCACCGAGTCTTGGCTCTTGTTGTTGGCTGCTAACCGCCTCAGGGAAGGCTGCTCTAGAGACGGCCTTCCCGATTCGAAGCTCTGCACCGGGGAAGATCTTCCACCATTCTGAATAATCGGGTTTCTAGATGGCACTCTTTCGGGGAAGCCAGGGGCCTGCGTGGCCTGGGCACTTAGCAACCCATTGTAGCCAGATGAAATCGAGGCATTGGTGCTGCTGGGCGCTGTATCGAGTGGTGATGGTCTTGGGGGCGGTCGTTGTTCCTGCGGTAGTTCCTGTTTCCGAGAGGCTTGAGCGCCACCCAACACTTGATCAAGTTCGCGTTGGTCGAAGCCCGTCAAATTCGGGGTCCTGCCGCCGGTATATTTGCCGTATATCTTGATGAGGCTGGCGATGAAGAACTTCTTTTCCTTGTCGGTTTGTGCCTGCCAGTAATATGGCTTTCCTAGAGTCACGATAAAGCCCACATCACCGGCCCAGTCTTGGTGGTTTGGATTTGCTGTCGAACTTGTAAACGATTCGATGGCGGTGAGGTCGTCCAGAAACCAAGTTTTTCCAATAGAAAAGGTGCCGTTGGGATTCTCCTTGGACTTGTGGACGCGCACACGACCGGACTTTCGGACAGCGACGATGATGACGCGCGGCTTCTCGGTCTGGGGGGATCTCGCGGTGGGAGGTGGAGGGGAGGTTGGATACGATTGGAATTCGGTAATTCTAATGTGTGTGATGTATGTTTCTAGCGTGGAGCCATCGTCGTCGCGCTTATTGAAGCAGCTGTCAATGATCCTCCGCTTCTCGTCCTCAAAAATCTCGGCCCTATTCATGGGCATGGCGATGGCGTCGGCGGGGAAGCGCCCCCGTCAAACGAAGCTGGAACACCGAGGGGGGTCGGTTCATGAACGTGTGGACAACGCGCGGGTTTGGCGAGGGCTAGGCAACATTTTTGGTGACCAGTTTCAATTCAAGGATATTTGCGCAGTCGGTCAATTACAGAGTGTTGGATATTCGTCAAAACAGTGTTACTTGAAGGTAAGGTTGAAGTGGGTAGACAGCTAAGGGGAGGGGTGGAGAAAGGATGCCCCCCTGTGTGATGGAAGGTTGATTCCAAAGTCCAGCGAGGTTGCAGACCGAAAGGCCCGTGCGGCGGGTTTCAATGTGGCTTGCTTGCGTCAGGAATCAACACCCGGCATGAGCCGTTCCAACCACGAACCCAAATTTACAGACCCCGGGCCGTTATGATACACAGGTATTTTCATGCCAGGCGTAATTCTGTAATGAGTACTCAACAATCTACACTGAAATTCGCACCTCTCAGTTTCACCAAGACAACAGTCCGTTTTTACCTTTATCTATCTCACTTGAGGTTCAATCACAAGGATGCAGTTCACATGAAACTCTCTCGATTTGGACTTGTGGAACAACATGAAAATAAATCGATGATAACCCGCATCTGCGTAGTATACATATGCTACAACATCCACCACAACATGAACCTCACTCGCACAACCTTGACCTCCAGCATAACAAATATGAAAATGTCAATCCTTCAGATCTAGCAACGAGTGCCTCGGACAATAACATTCCACTGGTCGTCAAACCATCTCTGGCCGGATATAGTATACACCCCAAGCGCCGGCGTGTCCATTTCGGGGCAGTTTGTAACGATTTCGTTGGCAGCGTCGGCGATGATATCAAAACTGGGCAACGTTTTGGTATCTGGGCTGTCATTACACCACAAGATGGCACTACCATAACTGCAGCTTACTCGGCTGCAAGTCCGAGGTCCGGGTCCCAAAAAGGGTTGACCCCTGACGTGGTGGAGGTAGTCTACACCCTCGAGGATGCGAAACTTCAATGCCGACTCTGTAATGTCGTAGATATCACAGTCAGTGTGAGGGTCGCGTTTTAATACGCGAGTCGTTATTGTCGCCGCCGCCGCCGCCGCTTTCCGAGCTGCTGTAATTTGGGCAAAGTCGCTGTCATAGTTTGGATTGACCTGAAGCAGCTGGGCATGGACTTGCTGAACGGTACCGTTCATGATCATGGTGGGACCACCGGGGGCGATCTCTACTTCCCATGACATCTCGACCGTCTTGTAGCCGGCGATTTTGCCGCCTCGGTCGACGGGCGAAGTGCTGACATGCTGGGCGAGGAATGGAAGAATGACAACGGACAGAGCAGCAAAGGGCTTCATCTTGAATAGAGGTTTGACTTCGACTCGTTTGTTCTGCAGAAACTCTACTAACTGGCCAATGGCGAGGATAGAGGACATATTAATACATAAAAAGTACTACCTTGTGGCAAAATGTCCTCGAAACACATGATCGGCTCGAGTGATCATAACATCTACGAGGGTATTCACAAAATCTCCGGCACCGGCCGGATTGATAAATTATCACCTTGTACAGGCATTCCTCTTCACGGCCCTGTTCGGGAGACACTATGGGACAACGACATCAGTCAGCCGATCAACACTCAAGAACCACTCGTTTCAGGGTACACCTGTGAACCTGACCAAGCCTCCCCAACCCCTCTCAGAAGAAACACAATTTCCTGTCGTGAGGCAAGTCTATTCTTATCTTACGGTCTCACTGTACGATTCTATCTAGCTCGATCACCCGTCCTTTTCACGTGTCCCCTTTTTGATCAACCAACCATGAAAGTTCCTCTGACATGACTAACAATGGTGGCTGTCATGCCGGACAATCACATTCCACTTGTCAGGGTGAAATCGCTGACCAGATACTAGCCTGTACCAAACGATCGTGCAACCTGCAACCACGTCCCTGGCGCTCTCTGCAATCTCGTCAAAGTTATCCAATATTTTGCTGTCGGTGTTGTCGTTGCACCACCAGATGGCCGACTTCCAACTGCAACTCACGCGCCCGCAATCACCAAAACCAGGGCCATTCTGCGGCCTACCGGGCACCCTATGGAGGTACCTGATTCCGTCCATGATCGGATTTAGATCGGCATGTAGCCAGTTGTTGCAGAACACATCGTCGATTCCCTGCTGTCGCCGCGTAAGATTACGCTCCGCATCTTTGGCTGCCATGATGTCGGCGAAGTCCGCTTCATAATTCGGGTTGATCTCGAGGAGTTGCGTGTGGACCTGCTCAACCGTCCCGTTGAGAACCACAGCCAGGCCACCCGGCATTGTTTCCACTGTCCATGACAGTTCGACCGTCTTGTAACCAGGAATTCCAGCCAAAGTATGTACGTTGTCCGCCAGGAGGGCGGCAGCAAGACAGAAAGCACCGAAAGGCTTCATCATGAAATGGGCTTGATGGTGCTATGTCCGGGAAAGCATTCAGAGCTAACAGAAGAGGGCAGTTGGTTTATATAGGTCTACTGGGCCACGTCTCCGAAGCTTCGTGAACTCTGCCTTGGAAAAGTCATCAGGCAAATCCACGTCACTATCAGCCTCAAGCCTGAGCCTGCCAATAGTTGCGGGAGAACCCCTCATTTGCTGATACACCCAGAAGCAAACAAACAAACATTTCGGTCACGGCATCACGACAGGCATTTGCACAGGGATCTGCACTGTCTAGGGCATCAATTTGCTTGGTCCTGGTAGTGTCCATACCTAGCCCTATGTTCCGCATCTCGCCTTATCTGCTATCTATAATCGGTCCTGGTACCGGTAATGTCCCGATACGCAAACACAAGCCCTTGATAAACAAAGTTATCCTCGATGCCCATGTTGTTCGGTCCGGGCCAGGCTTGCCACTTGAACACGTCGTTGATCCCAGTGGCCCACCTCCGGTCAATGGTATACCCACCCGCCTGGCCCTGTTCTGGCTGAAGATCAGCCAGCGCAGCCAACAAGCCAAGTTGGGTCCAAGCTTCAGGAGCCTGAAATAGTTGGTCGTATGCGAGACCCATGAGATGCGTCCAGCCACCTGTTTCTCTGTCAGCGCCAGGGGTATCGAGACCCCAGTGTGGCGGTGCGTGAAGAAATTCGTGAAAGAGCACTATGCTGGGCCAAAGCCTCACCAGCTCCCAAACGGCGTAGCCATGGAGGTCCCCATATGCTTGCTGGAGCTCCTGGAAGGTGCGTGGCACATCGTAGGCCCCAGCGGCCTCGCGGATCTGCTCGAGGCCATGAAAGGTGAAGTCGCACATGTCTATGATGGAGTACCAGGCAACTGTGCTGTCATCTGCGGGGTTCATATTGTTGTCTGTCGTTGCGCCTATGGGACGCATGAGCCCTGAAGTACATTGGTGCCAGAGCTCGCCTGGTTGGATGCGCTGCCAGTTCACGTTCTCGCGGTCATATATTTCGCCGCGTGTGGCTGCCTGGCTTGTATCGTAACGATTACCTTGAAGAAGAATAAGCCACGGCACTTCTTCAACCGCTCTTGGAGCTTAAATTGAGACTTACCATTGTCACAATAGATTCGGATATTAGCGTTTTGACGGGCACCTGCACGCAACCAGTTCCCACGGCGACCCAAGGAGTCTAAAGTCTCTGTGGCATACTGGTACGCGGCCCTCCCTGCTGGTTGTCCCCAGTAGAACTGGGCTTCCTGCGACCTCATGATGGGTCGAATGTCGTTGCGCGGGATCTTGAAGATTGCCCAGAAGACGTTATGGAAATCGGCGTCATTGTTGTCCCTTAGACGGGAGGCTGCGCTGCGGGCCATGTAAAAGATGTCCTGAATCCAGTCATCGAAGTTCGGGTCCCAGGCTGTGCAACTGTCGTCGAACCAGTAGTAGAAGGGGGGTCGAGGGCCGCCACGAGGACGGGGCTGGCGCGGCTGGGCGAACGTAACGTTGGTAAAGCATGAGAGCAGCAGCACCCCAAGGAAAAGGATGAATATCCGAAGGTTCACCATCTTTGAACTACCAATGGCAAGGAAGCTGAAGAGAGAAAAGGCGGAGAGAGGTGAAGAGTTAGAGGGACTGAGTAAATTGAACCCAGGTTTTATATCCCTTCAAGTTCAGTCGGAAAACGAGCTGCGAGACATTATCGATCATAACCTCCACAGCAAATCCATCTGAACATACAAGATAACATACGACCTAGTCATCGCGGCGGGCCCATCGCTGCAGAAAAAAGCCATATGACCCGGTTCCCACACTGCAAATATCTTGTTGGGGGTGGCTTCTCGTTGGTATCTACGCAAATCCGGTTCGGATGGCCTTATCTGCTGAGAACTGCAGCGGCTTGAACAGATATCACCAATTTTATTCGCCGGAGGACATCAGCTTAGCCCTTCATCTGATAGAACCACCGATAGAACCACCGATAGAATGCGAGACTAGTCCGCCGCCACGTATCTGTTGAATTCTTCTTCTCGCCGGTTTGCAAATTCTCTCCAGTTCTTCATCTGATAGTGATGTTGTCAAACATCGGGCAGGATCTCGAGGGCAGGCTATAAAGGCTGCGGGAGGAAACGGTATTTATTCGCCGTTCCCCTTCTCTTGCATCACACCTTTCCCCTCTGCCATTCATCGGTTTTCTAGGCAGGGAGTTCTATTGCCCTTGCTTGTCACCATGGCTTCCCTTCGAACAACTGGAGTGACGGCTTGGATCATTCTATCCTTGCTGTCACATCTGGTATTCCCACTGGGGCTTCACCCTTCTGCGACCTTCTTTCCCAACTCGACCCTTTCAACGGCTTTCTCGAAACCTACCAAGCCTCTACGAAATCATGCAATCCAAGCAGCTCACGCTCAGGTCACCCCAATGCCCCCGGCCCTGCATGACATTCCATGTCCAGAGATGCTCGGTGCCACCGAATTCTTTTGCGCAGATGCATGGTGCGGTGGTGAGCAGTCGACGGCGCCAGGGCATTGCGTCAAGGCAAACCCCTTGGGCACCCACTGCAGATGCGTGGCCGGGGCCCGCGACCAGACTACTTCCTTGACGACCATCACCAGCGTTGTATCCGGGACCCCAGTTGCAGCAACATATCTCATCCAGACCATCCCTGAGTACACCTCTCTCAGGAAACACATCAACACCACTCTCACCATGGTACTCGAGACAACAACGGCTACAGTGAGTCTCAACGGCACGGGGACCAACGATGAACTCAAGGGACTCCAAGAGGTTGTTGGCATCATCGCCGCTGGTGGAATTCTTTGGGTACTTGCTGAGGGTATTGGTTTAGGCGCAGTCCCGCCTGAACTGCCCGGCGAGAACCCGAATGAGAACGACGACCCAAAGTGCCCGGAGCCAAACTACAAGTGTTCTGACCAACAGTGCGGTGGCCATGAGGGCATATGCACAGTTGGAACCGTCGCAGATTGTCCGTGTGACGAACCTGAATGCCCAGCCAAGGAGGACCTCATGTGTGAGGAGGAGCGGTGCGCGGGTAAAGAGGAAGTATGCTCCAAGGAAGGCTCCGAGGTTGAGAGATGCCCCTGCACATACACTCCCTGTCCCCGTCGAGATTTCGAGGGTGGTCCTCCTCCAGGCTGTGACGCCTGCGGAGGGGCTATTGACGGACTTGCTCTGTGCAATGGCCTCGACGACAGCCATTCTGATCAAAAGACACTCTACGCGTGTCCCTGCAGGATCTTTCCTCCCGACATCCCCCTGAGATGGAGCATAGGATCGAAGACTACCCAACAGATTGGCTGGTTGTGGGGCAACACTTCGGCAAAATTTGATGATGAGGACTGGGCACTGGATCCAAACAACAACACCGAGGTGTGTCCGGGCGAAGATGTCCCCCAATTCGGCAAACCCATCAACAACTACTGGGCTCAGTCGTTCTGCCGCCAGAGAGCTGGTCGAGCGGTTCGATCCCAGGGAAGAGGTTGGGCAGGTATTCGAGACCCCGATTTCAGCCAGCTCAGTATCACTCTCCAGGAGAATGGCCCGCTCAACTGGACGGGCCTCCCTATGTGGCTCAGCATCTACAGACGGGAATCTGATGAGGTTCCGGCCTCACACAACTGCGACAATAGCGAATCCGGCTACGTCATGACCAGATCAGAGTGCATCGACGCCCTCACGCTTGCGGTTGACAGGTGTGAGAATGGAAACTACTCCCGGGGAGGCACCGTCCATGGATACTGTCTCAATTACGACGTGATCCCTCAGTACACCTACGACGCCTTCAGCCCTCCTTGGAACCCTGTACCCGAATACAACCTCCCCAAATGCGGAGACGGGGGAAAGCCTGGTACGATAGAGGGCGTCGACGTCCGGGCCGACTTTTGGGCAGGGATGTACACGACTTTCTGCGGCAACGTCCACGGGACCAGCCCTAATACCTACGCCGAGTACACCACGCGGGATTATAATGTCACTGGCAATCCCAACGTCAACCCATCGCTCCACCCTTTCAACGAACCCTGGAGAAAGTATGCTAATGATGTAAGTTTTTTTCTTTGTTTTTTTTCTAACAATCCCCCGAGATAATCCATATTTAACATTTTCTTTTTCCAGTGGCGATTCGGCTTCGCATCAACCAACGTCACATCCTCGTGCGCCTCGGCGGAATGGTGCATGGAAGCCTTCAACCGCTTCAGCAACTCCTCGTGCGGCGTCGCCGCCATCGGGAACGACCCCGCCTCCTTCAACAGGATGGTCCAGACGGGGCAGGTACACCCTGAGTTTACAGACGGCACGTGCGCCTTCTCCTACTCGATTTATCCCCCGGAGACGTGGAGCCACTCGTGCAACCTGAAGGAAGAGTTTTATCCTCCAGGAACCGACACGGGGCTGTACACCAAGCAGGCCGTGAATCCCGACGAGGCGAACCCCGTCATTCAGGAGTTTTGCGAAAAGTTCTTGCCTACCAACGGGATCCCGCACCCGCTGCCTGCCGACGGAATTCGAAACCCAACTTGGCCTGCGATTGTGAGGCGCGTCGGGGACCCAACGAGCATTAATGCTCAGCGGTACGTGCGCGTCGAAGCCATGTTTGCCGTCGATCGCGATCTGTCAGGTAACGGGGGGACGGACGACCCGGAGATCTTTAACACGCAGTGCGAGAATCGAAATTTCCCGGTCCCGTCGGGTGTGGATGGGAATGGGAATGGGAATGGGTGGGGCGGGATTGGATGCACGCACATGTTGACTGAGTCTCTGAAGTTGTGTAAGTACAGTATCAGTTTCCCCCCTTCCTCCTCTTCAGTCATTCTTTTTTTTAAATTTTTTTTATATATCTTTATCAAGATAAATGATCAAGTTAATATGAATTAAATTGCTAACATGTTAATATCTTACAGGCGCCGACATGAAGAGAGGATTCGAAGATTGCATGGGCACCTGGACCTACGAGCACGAAGATCCCAGGGGCTGCGTGGTTTACACCGTTGCTTCGGTGTTGCAGACCAACAGGAAGATGATGCTCGATCCGTCCTTAAACGGGACTTTATCGCTGTCTGGGAATGTCTCTGTACCCGTCGTCCTTCCTGGTGGTGGCAATAGGTCTGCGTCTGCATCTGCCTCTGCTGGTAGCAGGCCCTTTCTGAATCATACTTTGGAGCAGGTAGGCAATGGCAATCACTGAGAGGAAGGGGAGAGCTTCGGAGGTGTAAAAAATCCGTAGCACGGGAAATAGCTACATTAACTCATTCTTTTTACAATGCGATTTCAATTTAAAAGGTTCTATAAATCGGCTTATATACGTCCGTCCATACTCTAACTTTCGTTACCCTAAATCCCCCATATTCTTAATGATCCTAATTAGATGCCACAATTCACATCTAAGTGGTGGTTTTCAGGGGCGATTTTCAAAAGTAAAAAGGGGTAATGGCCAAACCGTCAACAACAAGGCTGCCGCAGCTCCCGCAGCCTCTCCTTACGCATGAAGTTGTTGGTTGCGTGCCAAGTCATTAGTGTTTGTTTCCTAATTCGGAAACTGAATGCTTGGCATCAAGCTCACCTAAAATTGAGATTCTCAACCACTTCCCACAGGTAGACTAGTTTACAAAGCAGTGGTAGTGCAATTTTGATGCAGTATATAATCTCCAAAAGGGACGACTTAATTTATAGGTTTATTGAGCCTATGATTTCTTTATCTTTTTTTTTTAATGTTTTTAAAATAAAGAAAATTAGAGAAAGATTCATACAATATTTATTCAATTCGTATATATGTACGACAAATCTCGGCCTCCAACTAAATATCGCCGTTTTCAAAATTCTTTCAATGTTCCATAGAATCCTCAAACAGTTTCCTCAACTGGTCCCTCTCCTGCTCCAGCTCCTTCGCTAACCCAGGAGCCAAATCAAGCACGCGCGCTTGTGGAATAGTGCCCTCAACCAACTCATCAATATGCTCTCTCCCAAATCCGAGGGCCTTCAATCCAGCCGGTTGATCCCCGAGATCAGCGAGGAACTTTGTCAGCGCCTCGCCGAGGACCTCGCCGGCACTCTCCCTCTTCACGTTCGAAATATCAACACCAAACGCCTCAGCAGCAGCAAGATGACGCTCCGGGTTCGAAGGACCAGTGAAGCGGAAGACAGCAGGGGCCGTAACAGCAACCGAGACACCGTGCGGAATGATAGGTGCGTCGACCTCGTACCCAGAGTGTTGATACCCGGGATTCTGGCCAGAGATGGGATATGACATGCCTTTATAATCATCACCTTCGTCAGCAAACTGAATATCATCATGAAAAATCATCGAGATAAGAACTCACCATGACACAAATGAACACCTGCATTTCCAAACCCAACACCCGCGAGAGTAGAAGCGAGCAACATTTCAGTCTGCGCTTCTACATCTTCAGGATCCTTGACAGTCCTCGGCAGATACTTGACCGTCGCTTTCAAAGCAGTCAACGAGAACACATCACTGATTGGGTTAGCGCCCTGATATGCTGGCCGCAAAATCGGGTTCGTCGGTCTGGGCGTCCTCTGGTTGAACGGAATCGCAGTCCACGACTCCAAAGAGTGACACAGTACATCCAGTCCCGAACTAGCTTTCACAGCGGAGGGCATCGTCTGCGTGTTGAGCGGATCACAGATACCCAGGGTTGGCTTCAAGTTCCTGTGCGCAATGCCCGTCTTCGCTCTCCGAGAAGCCAAATCGAAAATCGCGGTTCCGGTGGTCTCGCTGCCTGTTCCTGCCGTCGTAGGCACAGCAATAAGGGGAAGCAGCTTCCTGTCGATTGGTCGTCCTTTACCAAGAGGGGCGTTGACAAAATCCATAAAGTCCGCGTCGGGGTAGCAAGAGTAGAGGTTCATCAGCTTTGCGGTGTCGATCACCGACCCGCCACCGACGGCCAGGATCGCGTCAGGTTGGTAGGGCTTGATCCACTCGATTGCCTCCTTGATTCTTCATTCCACATATCAGTAACTTGGCCAGAAGAGATTCAAACAACGACCAGACAAAACTTACGAGTAATCCTTGGGCTCAACCCTAACCGCATTAAACACCCTATACTCCATGCCTCCCTGTCTCACCTCGGCGTCGAGCGCCTCCCTCACTTGCCTCATCGCTTCCAGCTTATCTACCGTCCCGTCCGTCACTACGCACACCTTCTTTGCGCCCATGTTGCGCAGATCCATGCCCACCTCCCTCGTCACGCCCGGACCGAAACGGATTGAGGAGGCCGCCATCTCAAAGGCATACTCCTTCAGCTGCGAGTTGTCCCGGGGCGTTGCGTAGCCTCTTTTAGAAGCGTTGTTGGACCTTTCAGCAAATCGGGAGATGAGGGCAGAGGGCTTGTGAGTGGCATGGTGATGATGGGAAGGGTTTCCGTGGCAAGGACATGATGGAGGATGGGTGTACTGGATTGTTCGGAGAAGATTGAGGGCGCGTGTGGCGCGCTATCAAGGGGTTACTCGGTGAGTATGAATGCTGAAAATAATCATAAAGAGAGGGAAGATTCAGCTGAGGAGGGGTACACGTACGTTAGGCAGGGCTCGGATTGCTCCCGTCATGGTCACGGTTTTGAGTCTGTTGTAAAATCAGATCGGCCAGTGAGTGACAAACGAGGAAGCTTTTGGGGTTTGAACTCTCTGAGATTCAAAGAGAAACCCGAGCAGCAAAAGACAATGCAGACCACGGTCGGCTCCGAGGCGTATTGCCCCTCGATTACCCCAGGTTCCCCACACAGCGGTTAAGGATGTCCTGGAAGACGAAAAGACACTCTGATTGGTTGCTCCAAATCGGAGAAGCGGATCTGGGGAACTGACAGCTCGGGTCTCCACATTCCCCGCACGGTTGGTTGCAGATGGCAAAGGAGAACCACGACATCAATGCAGAAAATTTATATCTCAGGGGCGTCAAGGTCAAAAACAACAAAGTTCGGATATACAAAATATTGCTACAGCAACCGAAAGATAAATACACTTAACAAGTCACAAAACTAGTACACCTCCAACACATATCTGCCCTCCTCCTTCAGCCTCTCAATCTCCTTCCTGGGGTCAACCTTGCGTCCAGCGGCCTTAGCATTGGTCGCGATGGCTTCCTCCAGAACAGCAGTGACATCAGGAACAGGCCAAGTAGGGCCGCAAAGGTAGAAGGAACCCTCCTCCTGGATGTAAGCCTTGATAATGTCAGTTATTGTCTGGCGCATGCGATCCTGGATGTAAATCTTCTGGGGCTGATCACGCGAGAACGCTGCACCAAGGAGCGTAACCACGCCAGCATCAATGTACGCCTCCCACTCTTCGCCGTAGAGGTACTCCTCCCTCTTGTGACGAGAACCGAGGTACAACAGGATCGAACCAATCTCCTTGCCCTGAGCCTTCTGCATGGCCCGGTACTGGACGAAAGCGCGGAATGGAGCCAGACCGGTACCAAGACCGGCCATGATCAAGGGAGCCGTGTCCCTGACGGGCAGCTTCATAACTGAGGGCTTGACCGAAACAATGACTGCCGTGCCGGGCTTCAGACCTGAAAGGTATCTGGTGGCCTGACCAGTGCGCTTGCGGCCCTTAGAGTCAACCCAGTCGACCACAACAATCATGAGCGCGACCGAAGTGGGAGTGACAGCCTGGGCCGAAGCGATACTGTACTCTCTCCGCTTGAGAGGAGCAACGATACGCACGAGGTCCTGGAAGTCGGGGTGAGCCGACTTGAACGTCTCGAACACATCAGCATACGTGACGGTTTCGACCTCTGAGAGCTTCTTGAACTCGTCGGCGCCCTCCTTGGACCCAAGGAACTCGATCTTCTTCTTCTCGAACTCGTCGGTGGCGAACTCAGCAAGGGCCTCGAAGAAACGCTTGGGAGGCTTGCCAAGAATGTCGATATTCTGGAGAAGAGCCTGGTACACGGTGCGAGTCTCGAAACTGTTGGCATCCTCGCGGGAAGGAACCTGAACAAGGTCGTTGGCATTGAGCCCGTACCAGTCGATGAAATCTGAAACCTGCTTGGGATCGTTGTCGGCATGGATGCCAAGAGCCTCGCCGATGTTGTAGGTGAGACCGGAGTCGCCCAGATCGAACTCGATGTGGAAGATGTTGCGATCGTAAGTAAGAGGAGTGAGTCTGCGGTTCTCCTTGACGTGGACCGTGTGGGTCTTGACGGTGAGATCAGGACGGAGCTCAGTCTTGGTTCCGTATGCCTCCTTGAACGCAAGAGCCTTGGCAGCTTCCTGCCAGCTGTTGACCTCGATAGATGATTCCTGCTCCTCCTTCTCGAATGCAGCAAAGCTCGTGGGCTTCAGCTCCTTGACAAGGGCAGCGGAGGCCTCGGAAGCCTCTTCAGCCCAAGCGGCGGGGACTTCAATGTTGTGAAGAGCCTGCTGAAGAGCATCCGAGACTTCCGCCAAGATGACCTCATCCTCAGAGATCTCACCGAGCTTGACAAGCTGCTCACGAGTGAGCTCAGGGCGAGCAACCTGCAAGAAGGCAAGCTGAACCAGAAGCTGAGCGTTCTTCTCCAGGGCAGGAGAGAAGGAGGAGTCAAGAGCGAAGAGCTGAATGCCCTTGGACTGGATCTCCTTCCTTACCGTAGCGGGGATGTGCTTCTCGATCTCCTCCTGCTTGAAGTTGAGCAACCGAACGATCAGCTTGCTACCAGCCTTTGCGCCAGCCACGATATCGACCTGCTTCAGGAGCTTCTCCTCGCCAACAAAAACGACATCGGCCTGGTCAACAGCAAACGGAGCCTCAACAGACTGCTCAGAGCTACGAATATCAGTGCGAACAATGCCACCCTGGATGAGGTTGTTGTACACCTCATGGATAGACACATTGTTGGAGGACTCACGGGAGAGTACCTTGCCAACAACTGAAGGTGAAGCGACGGCCCCCGAGTTGTCAAGATCCCAGAAAGTGTACTGCTTGGCCTCCTCGAGAGAAAGGAGGCGCAAAGCAACCTCACCCTCGCCATCCTTGCTGGTGGCCTTATGAATGATCGAGGCAATGGAGCTAGGAGTGTGCGTGGTCGATGCGGCATACTTATAGTCCACGACCACCGGCTCTTGCGACCATCTGCCGGCAAAAGATACGGCAGTGAGAACGTCCGAGTACAATACAGACTGGATGGAAGCATCGTCGACCGAAACGGAGTCGCGAACCTGGCCGAGAACAACAATCTGGCGGACTGACTCGGGCAGAGCCTCCAAGAATGCCTCCTCAATAAATGGCCGGTAGATGCGAACGTTCACTGCACCCACGCGCTGGCCCTCGGCCGCCAAGGTGTTAACGACCTGCTTGGCGAGCTGGGCCTCAGCGCTGCCGAAAACAACAAGGACGGTCTCAGCGGCCTCGTGGCCGTGGTACTCGAAGGGGGCGTAGGAAGTGCCCAGCTCACCGTTGAAGAGATTCAAAAGCTCGACAACCTTGCCAGCGGTATCCAATCTTTTGTTCAGAGTGGAGACTCCCTGCGAAACCTTGTTGTAGGTCTCAGCAATGCTGCTCTCGCTAAGAGCATCCACAACTCTCAGAGTCTCTCTTGCGGTGCGGAGTCCGTCGTAGACGTGGAGGGTGGGGACGAGGGCGGCAAGGAGCGTCGCGAAGAGAGACATGTGCTGGACCTCATAGGCGGAAGAGGTGGACACAAGGCCGAGACCAAGATCCTCAGCGAGCTGAAGGGCAGTCTCATACTCGGTAACAAGGCCATCATTGGCGGAGTAATCAGCGGCAGCAATGTGAGCAACGAAGGGGCTAGCAACGCCATAGAGCAACGAAAGTTGGTCCAAAGCAGAGCGCAAATGCTTGAGGCTTAGAGAAGGGGCTAGCAGGGTCTGGGGAATATGGCGCTTGCTCAAATCGAAGTCCTTGGAGAAGATGTAGCCCAGCGCAAATGTTCCGGCACCCGATCTCGTCTGGAGGGGCACAACGGTGGTGGTCTCGCCATGGATGTTCTTCTCTTCGGCGCGCGACCAATCCTGAACGGCAAGATCGAGGTCGAAGGTCTCGGGGGAGAAGGAGAAGATCTTGTCGGAGAGCTTGTATGCGGTCTGCTGGACGAGCAGCTGGCTCGTCGCATAGGTGGGGCCGGAGATGGAACTGAGAGCGACGCTCTTGCTCTCGACGGGGACCGGGGTAGGGCTGCCCGTAGCCTCCTCGTGCTTCAATTGCATGGTGAGGATGTTGCTTCCTGGGCTGGGCGACTTGCCAGAGGGCTCAATGGCAACGGTGCGAGTGGCGGCGTTGGAGGAGGAGAAGGGGGGCAGCGGATGAGAACTCTTGAAGGCGTCTTCAAGAGCAGAGACTCGGGCGTCTGCGAAAGAGCGAGGCAACAAGGAGGAACCGGGTACCCAGGAACTGCCTCGAACCGCTCACGCACTGAGAAAACCGAGAGGACAGGAGAAGGCGCCAGCGAAAAGAAGGAGGAGCAGCACTGGCTAGTTTTAAAGAGCCACCCAGACGAATTATGGCTGACTCCGATTCCTACTAAGGAGAAAAATCCATCCTACCTACATAACTTTTTTGCCCGGAGATGCAGATGCTGCTCCATAAGTGCCGCAACCGCTCTCCCAAAAAAATCTTTGAGCGCTGCTGGGAAGCCTTGGACCCTTGCCTTTCCATCAATCGAGTTCACTGAAGTCGATTGCGTGATTACATGCTAACCGTATTTGGTCGGATATGTGGGGGGATCCCGCTTTGAGTATTCTGTTTTGTCAGACAGTCACGTTTTATTGCACGTGTTGGAGGCAAAACACATTTTTTGTCGATGTTGCAGTGTTTTTCTGATCCCTCCAGGGTGTCTCGGAGAGATCGGGTATTATTCGGCGAGTGTTTTATTCTGTCAAGCACACTCAGAGAGGTATATGGGAGAGGCTTGGTGAATTAACCTCTTGTCCTCCATGGCTGGGGCCACTGAATTTGCATGTATGTACAAGTTGCAATTTAAAACTGAACGAGTACTCAGTATTCGCCTGCCATCCACAACAAACAGTCAACACTCATCCCAAGAACTTCAGACATGGCTCTTGCCAGTTGAGAACCTGCGATGTCGCAGACTAGCGTCAATTGCGTGATCTGGATGACTAAACTGGAGGCAACTGTGCAACCCTGGGGAGAAGAGCCGAGGATTTGAAGAGATATAAAATAAGACAATGTCCATTAGCGGTAGTCACGTCAATTATGGAATAAATATACATAGGTAGTTTCCAGGTCCAGGCCCCCATCGCTGAAGTGGGAGGTTCAATCCTCTGTGGGATGTGCTGCTGGGAATTGGTAAGGCGGACCAGCACCCCGCGTTCTTGGCACAAAATACCCCGCCGTTCACGCCGCAACGACGGGAGATCTCTCCCATGCTGGCGGGAATATTTTCAAGGTTCCAGAACTCTAACCTTCACGGCACTTTTGTGCGAGCGGAGCGCGCAATAGCAGTGGTGGAATTCTCAAAAGAGATTATTTTCCTGTATCACTACTCCCAACCTCACCGGTATGGTTGATGCGAATGAATACCTATGGTACCTGCATGTTATACTACCTTCCCCCACCCTCTTTGACAGGTGGACTCTCTCCCCTCAACGTGGGGCACCTTAGCCACAGGGATCGTGGGTTGGGGTTAACCAACGCATTTTCAATTTCAATGCCGGGCTGAGGGTGCACAACCTGAAATGTTACAAGATTGAGCACGACAATCAACAAGGTAATGCAATCGGGAGGTTAATAAATATTTGTCATTTCCGATTTGAAACATCATGGCCACTGAAAACCTTGAGTGATATCCGAAAGTTTCTTCCACCTTCATGCCTTGTCCCTGAAAGCTGAATGGAACACTCGCCACTCTCTGAAAACGCCACAAAGACTACACTACAGAACGACGGCCGAGTGTCTCGTCTCCTACCATCAATCCCCGACCCGTTGAGACACCGCCGTTCCGTTGTTGGTTCGGTCTAGGAAGCCGATTTTTTTCGGATCAGGAAAAAGGGATGCAAAAGTAGCTAGGGGGTGTAGATTTTAGTAACCTTGAAGGTATGCGTCATGGGACGAGTCTGTCACACGGGAACCACATGTTTTTCCCCCTTGGCTGGCTAGCGGCAATCAATCAGCCCTGCGGCTTTTGTGCGGCGCGGTCTGCTGCCACGAGTGACCAGCCGTAATTGGACCGTGGTTATCGTTTGGCTTGCGGGTCGGAAGCCGTACCACATGCATCCTGGACGCAGTTTGATGCCGTTGCTGGGCTTGGCACGGAACAACCAACCGACGACATGTCTTTCCAAGACTGAAGAAATTGGATTCGTGACTAATAATCTTCCCGACAAAACTAGAGCCTAGAAAGGGACAAGCCAGGAGTCTCGGTCATCCAAAGCATTGTGCAAACAAAGAATATAGAGGAAACTAGACGACGCTGGTCGCAATGCAACCTTCTCCCAGAATGCCAGTGCGAGGAGCGAAAGTGCAGGTTTTGGGAAGTCGGGATGGAGGATGACGGAACCATCGAACATCCATAAAGCTAATCAATCGGTGGGTTTTCGGTTTCTCCAGGCTGAACCATCACAAGCTCAGATAAAGGGGAACTGTCAGGGGCGTGCAGGAGGAAAACTCAATTCCTGCACAGAGTGGCAGCCACAATGGAAGGTTCCAGGGTTCGACTTCAAAGGCAACACGCAACACAATCTGCGTGAATTGTGCGGAAAATGGGACTGGGCGGAATATTACCCATTACTCAAGCCTGCGCACTTCTCCAGACCAACTTTCCCTCTTTGCAATAAGGTTCTGTTTGCATCGTCACGGCACTTGGTTTATAATCTGCAACAATTCCCGACACTCCCGTCCACGCTTGACGCTTGACTATATTCACATCCATCACTATCCACAACTCGTCAATATCACTGGCAGAAAGCCCATCCGAACACCTTGCGTTCTCTTAAACCGGACTGTCTTTCTACTCTTGCTCTCGCAAGTGCAGATATCAACCAAATCAGCAGGTCTTGACGTTTTGGGGTAGATCAGCCTATTTGACCGGTGCGTTTCTGTAGGTCCGTATTTCCTATCACGGTAATCATTAATATATCTACGTTGCACTGCGGGAAACTGACATCTCCAAGTGTGCAGGTTTTACTTGGCTTCTGCCCAAACTCGGCATCAGGCATCCGACATCTTGCTGCCTTGACCGAGACTTATACACAATCCACCCTCCATGGCACCAGCCAACGGCAATGGTGCGCCGTCACCGGCATCTCAGACAGCCACAACCTCATTTCTTCTGACAAACCTCCATTGTCCCACATGTGTCTCAACTATAAAGAGTGTTTTGCTGGAATCTAGGGACGGCCAAGTCCGTTGGGTTTCACCAAACGTTGTTACCTCGGTCGTCACCGTCGAGCACCATCCGGCCGCATCGCTTGATGAGATGCAAAAGGCCCTCGAGGACAACGGCTTCGAAGTATGCGCCATATCAACGCCCACAGGCGACGTATCTGACCCTGACCTAGGAGACATGGAAGCAAGACCACACAATGCCCCGGGTGGAGGCCCTAGCAACCCAGACACTCACCCCCAGCCCTCAATACTGAGCAGATGGATCATGCCTTCAAGGAAGTTTGCCCGTCAGCCTGAGAAGCTGGAAGCTCACCTTAAGAACTGTGCGCACTGCCGTGGGTCCCAGCAGCGCGGTTCTCTGGAGGATGGATCCGAAAACATGCAAACGGTCGAGATTACGTCCCACCTCCGCATCGGCTCGATGGAAACTATTTCGTCAGACTCACAATCGGTTACAACCCCAAAATCATTCATTGCCGTTGAAACGTCCGAGGTTGTACCATCACACCCCATATGGAGGGCAACAGTTGCTATTGATGGGATGACTTGTGCGGCATGTTCAAACAAAGTGGCCGAGGAATTGCGGAAACAGGAATGGATATCTGATGTCAACGTGGACCTTCTTGGCAACAGCGCAACGGTAAACTTGACGGAGAAGGAGAAAGGATCCGACTTGGTTCGGGTGATCGATGACCTTGGCTACACAGCAGAACTCGTTGAGGTTAAAAACATCAATAATAAGAAAGGGAAGCGACGAGAGGGATCAGACACTTGGAGGGTGACATTATCCATCGAAGGAATGACTTGTGCGGCATGCTCAAACAGCATCACAGAACATATCAAGAAGAAAGAGTGGGTAAAGGATATTGTAGTCAATCTACTTTCCAACAGTGCAACGGTTGACTTTCAAGGCCGCGACAACGCTAGCAAGCTTGTGGAGGCTATTGACGAAATGGGTTTCAGTGCAGTCTCCGACAGTGTGATCAGCCTTGATGATGACGAAGAACCACTGGCCGAACAACGGACGGTGGAGATCCAAATCGATGGCATTTACTGTTCGCTCTGCCCAACACGGGTGATCCAATCCCTGGCAGGGTTTCGGCGGCAGCTGGAAGTTGTCAGCGAGCCCACTCGCCAAAAGCCAATCATCAAGATTAGATATATTCCCGACGCCCCCTCGTTCACCATTCGACAGATCTTGGCGGCTATCGATGCCAGCGATCCGGACTTCACCGCGTCATTATACCATCCTCCAACGCTCGAGGAGCGGTCCAAGGCGATGCAGCGCCGTCACCGCAGACAAATTCTGTGGCGTACAATTTTCTCGGGCATCGCGGCCATTCCAACCTTTGTGATTGGCATCGTGTACATGAGTCTATTACCCATGGACAAGAAGCACTATATGATGGAATCACTTGGCTCATCACGCATCAACCGCATGCAGATCGCGCTCTTTATAATTGCAACACCAGTTTACTTCTTTGCAGCTGACTTATTTCATCGGAGGGCAATCAAGGAAATAAGAACATTGTGGAGAAGAGGCAGCAGGGTACCTATCCTCCAGCGATTTTATCGTTTTGGCAGCATGAACACCCTTATGTCACTTGGAACCAGCATTTCCTATTTCGCCTCGATAGCCCAGATGATTGTTGTAGCGACTAAAGAGCGAAAGACGGATGACTCGGACTTCTACTTCGACTCGGTGGTCTTCCTGACCTTCTTCTTGCTCTCGGGCAGACTGATTGAGAGCTACAGCAAGTCCAAGACAGGCGAGGCCGTCGATATGTTGGTAAAGCTTCGCCCAACAACGGCAACGCTTGTTAGCGGACATGGCACCGAAAAAGAGCAAGACGTGGTAGTCACGGCAGACCTTCTGGATTACGGTGATGTTGTGCGTGTGACACATGGGTCATCGCCACCATCGGATGGCACCATTGTGGAAGGCACCAGCAACTTTGATGAGTCCAGTCTGACGGGGGAATCCCGCCCTGTGACAAAGGCACCAGGGGACCAGGTCTTCTCAGGTACCGTCAACAAGGACAATTCTGTTCTGGTCCGGATCACGGGAACATCGGGGCAATCCCTTCTTGATCAAATTGTCAACATCGTTCGCGAAGGCCAGACAAAACGAGCACCTATCGAGCAGGTGGCCGATTACCTCACTTCGTACTTCGTTCCAGCAATCACGCTCGTCGCCATCCTCACGTGGCTTGTGTGGCTGGGCTTGGGACTGGGTGGCCATGTTCCCGAGAATTTCCTGAACGCAAATCAGTCGACTGAATGGGTATCATTTGCACTTCAGTTTTCCATTGCCGTTTTCGTTGTGGCGTGCCCTTGCGGGCTCGGCCTCGCGGCGCCCACAGCCATTTTTGTCGGTGCCGGACTGGCGGCGAAGCACGGCATCCTCGCGAAAGGCGGAGGAGAAGCTTTCCAGAAAGCAAGCCAAATAGACTGCGTCGTCTTTGACAAGACCGGTACCTTGACAGTCGGCGGAGAACCGACCATTACGGACTCCCAGCTTTACCCAGTTAAAGATGATGAAAGGAGCACTCTCCTGGCTGCGCTCAAAGCCGTCGAAGAGAACAGCAGCCACCCCATTGCGAAGGCCATTGTCTCCTTTTGCAAAACAGACAAGGAGTCGCCCAAAATGTCTATCGAGAGCATGCAGGAAATTCCAGGGAAAGGGATGAAAGCGGTGTTCCAAGGAAATACATCTGGACAGCCATCAGAGCTTATTGTTGGTAACGAAACGTTGATGGAAGATTTCTCGGTGGGCATCTCAGCAGAGACGAGCCAAATTCTTCAGAAATGGAAGCAGGAAGCCAAATCTGTTGCACTTGTAGCAGCCAAGTCCTCCCCCGGAACCGAGCCTGCGACTTGGAGCCTGGCAGCAGTGCTCGCCATATCCGACCCTATTCGCCCCGAAGCAAGACCAGTCATCCGCGCGCTTCAACAGCGAGGCGCCCGAGTATGGATGCTCTCCGGCGACAACCCAATCACAGCTACAGCGGTGGCACAACAGCTGGGCATACCATCAGAGCAAGTCATCGCTGGTGTCTTGCCCGCAGGCAAAGCCGAAAAGGTCACATACCTTCAGTCGACCCTCAAGGCACGCACAGGAAGAAACACAGAATCAGCGACTCAACGGGCCATGGTGGCCATGGTTGGGGACGGCATCAACGACAGCCCCGCGTTGACGACAGCTGACGTTGGCATCGCCATCGGTTCTGGTTCGGATGTGGCGATTAGCAGCGCCGACTTCGTTCTGATGAAGAGCGACCTTAAGTCTGTCGTTACCTTGCTTGATCTATCTGGGATAATTCTCAGAAGGATCAAATTCAACTTTGGCTGGGCAGTAGGGTACAATATGATTGCGATACCATTTGCGGCTGGTGCTTTCTACGCGCTCAAGGTCAACGGTAATCACATCAAACTTAATCCGGAATTTGCGGCACTGGCCATGGCTCTGAGCAGCATCAGTGTCGTAATGAGCTCGCTCTCGTTGAGAACGAAATGGTTCGGCTTTAGAGAAAGGATGCTGAGCTAGATATAAGTGGTGGTTCTAATAATTAGGAGTGAAGGAGGGCGGATCTTTGAGTTGATACCCGAGGTGCCTATGGGCTTACATATCTACCTACTTGGGTCTTTCCTTTTTATACGTGTGTTTACTTGATATCTTTTATCTCTGGGAAAGGGTGGTGCATAAACATGGAGCAAACATACCGGGCTAGCTTATGTATCAATGTTAGTGGCTCAGTTAAGGTAGTACGGTAAAGCGGTTAGGGGGACATTTTTAGCGTTGCATATTCGCTTTGCAGGGGCGCCAGGCCAGCCCATCCACCTGGAAAAAGTTTAAATACAACAGTCCTAAAGCCAAACCCTTACATATTTCGTCTGAACTTGAACTCAAAGCTGCTCTTTCATCAATACGGCTTGTGCATAAAGGCCGAGTTGGACTGTGACAAAGAAAGCGGCTGTTGGAAACCGCTTCGCGCCAACGAAGAGTCCAGGAGCGCAACGAGGTCTCAGTATCGACTTCGAAACTCGGTTTAGCGGGGTTAGGTCGCTGTGGTTACACTGTCACAAACACACATCACTGCAGCACTTGCCGCCCATCTATTCTAGAAGCGCCCAAGAACTCCCGATTGCGACTTACATTTCTGGTTGTTTCCCGGCCGGCGGCCATCTCCTACCCCAAAAATAATCAACATGAATGCCACAGTCAAGCGAAAGTTCAATGCCCTCGTACAGGGAATCGGCAGCAACTCACCAACCGCCGAAAACGAGAGCAGCAGTCATTTTTCATCAGCGGTCAACGATCCTGCTGCAATGTCGTCACTTCTTTCGATGCGCTCGAGTACTACGACTCCAAACCTTCTCTCAAAGTCATTGACCAATGACGAGTTGCTAAATAAGAAGCGACGCGTCGGCGCGCCAGCCTCCTCCACAACTACTCCGAGTAAATATGGAACACCACAGAGGAATAAGAGCGACGCCGCATTGTTGGCTGCCTCGCCTGCTGGGAGTATACGACCTACGTTTGGTGCCGGCGCAGCGACAGCGAGTACTACGTCGGTATCAAATATTACGCTGAGGAAATGGACGCCGGGAAGGTCAGGCAGTCCGGCGCCGTCACAATTCTCGGAAGGAGGAGGGCTGCCGCCGCCCAAGTATTGTCCTGGCGACCGGGAGCAATTGTTGAGGCGGTTGGCTACTTTTCAGGAGTTGACGGATTGGACCCCAAAGCCGGATAGGGTCAACGAGATTGAGTGGGCTAAGAGGGGGTGGGTGGGTCAGGGGAAGGAAAGAGTAAAATGCACGCTTTGTAATGCTGAGTTGGTGGTCAAGATCAATAGGAAGGAGGTTGATGGAAAGGAGATAAGTGTCTTGATTGCCAGCGAGATCGAGGAGAGCGTTGTGAGGAGGTATGCTCAGTTGGTTGTGGAGAGCCATACTGAGGACTGTCTATGGAGGAAGAAGGGTTGCGATGGTATGTTTCTTCTTAACCTCCCCTTCTGTTCCTTCAAGTTTGCTAATGTGATCTCCTGTAGACTCCCTACTCCGTCTTCCCCTCCCGAACCCCAAACTAGCCCTTGCAACCCTCCGCGAGCGGTACGACGAACTCTGCTCCCGATCCGCCGCTTTCCTACCGTACGAATTCAACCTCCGCCTGCCAGATACTCTCAATCTAGGCGAGATCATCTCATACCTACCCTCGACATTCTTCAGTTCTCCGGCACCTTCATACCCCAACCACGAGAAAATCAACCGCCCGGCTTTGGCTTTGGCTCTTCTAGGCTGGCAAGGTCTCACCAACCCACGCCTCTCGAACGCTCCGATACCTAATAGCGCTAGCTGTCACACGTGTCTCCGCCGCTTGGGACTGTGGATGTTCAAGAGTAAGGAAGTTGACCCTGAGACCAACCAAGTTCTGGTCCCCGCGCCAATGGATCACTTGGATCCCGTCATGGAGCATAGATTCTTTTGTCCTTGGAAGAATGGGAACGTGCAGAGGAATCCTGGTTCGAAGGATGAAAGAGAGGTAAAACCTGCTTGGGAGGTCTTGACGGAGGTTCTGAAGAATGAGAGTTTTATCAGGTCCAAAGTTGAGGGTGGGAACCGTGGCAGGAGTAAGAGTGCGGTTATTCCTGCTGGTGGTGGTGGTGGAGGTAGCGGGAGTGCTGCTGCGGTTGCTAAGACGCCGGAGAGGAGGAGACCGATTACTTCGGGCACCAGTGTTGGGACGCCGGGCTCGATTGCGGGTAGCGAGGTTCCAACAGAAGCAGGAGGTGATGTGGAAGGAGGAGAGGAGGAAAACAGGAAGAAGAAGGATCAGGATATGATGAGTCGGTTGAGGAGGGTGAAGAGTTTGTTTAATACTAAGAAGGGCGGGTCTGTTAGTAGGCCTGGGACGTCACATTCTACCCGCGGTGGGGAGTAATGAGTGAGAAAATGGGTGGCATGTACCACGAAGGTTCAGAAGTGTGGAGAGGAACATTTTGTTTCTTTGCTTGAAGGGGATGGATGATACTGTAGGGGTTTGTTCACCGTTACGAGTTTGTACGATTGCGTGTATCTGTACCAAGGGGGCCTTGGGTTTGTAGCCAGTGTTTGATTTTCATTTGCTAGTTAGGCACTTTTGTTTTTGTTAGCAGTTGAAGTAGGTATATTATGCCGTGGGAGCTTGCTTCATGAGGGAGGTAGTCTATTCAAGTAATCAGTGGCACAAATTCTCTTTTATAACACTAAATGGACATGGCCCGAGTGATCAACAGCTTCGTTAATCAGTCCTCCGCGATTTTTTGTCTTTGAGCTGGTTTCATCACAACCAGAAAAGTTGGTAGATGATGTATCATATCTACTAGATTACCTATAAATAAATAAAAATTCTCAACTACCTGTTAAACTTCAAGTAGGATGGATAAACAACAATCTCCTATGTAAAACGCAGTGATATATCCGTCATCCCCGATGAACTAAATTAGCATAACGTAACTGCTGGTAATTAGAAACTCCATTTATTAACAATCGCTGCCAGAGCCTGAGCCTGAGCCGGAGCCAGAGCCACACTTGTACTTCTCACAGGAGGAAGAAGAAGAAGAAGAAGAAGAAGAAGAAGAAGAAGAGGAGGAAGAAGAAGAAGAAGAAGAAGAAGGAAAAAAAGAAGCCTTTACTGACAGTTTCCAAAAGTAGGTTACCTTTATTTGTATTTGTGGCTTTTTTTTTCCCTTCGCATATTCATCTTCATACACGCATACATACCTGCACTCACCTACAGCAAAGCTATGTATGTACGTGGCTCTCTTATCCTGAATACCCAAGTTTTAATTTTGGAAAACCAAACTCAAACCCTCAGAAATTTTTCTCAGAATTTTTATTATTATCAGCCGGTTTTTCTAAGACTACAAATTTCGATTCGAAAACTCTACAGACCACACATGCTCTTATGATACTTTGATCCGTGTATAAAGCTAACTTTCGACACGACCCCTGGGAATAACCCCCACCCACAGATGACCATCACCAAGGACAACGGATAGATTTAGAAAAATACTTATCCATCTGACATGAAAATCTTCTTTAACGGCTTCGTATTTTTCCCAAACTCTAACCAACGTACGATCCTCATTTCACCCACTGCCTTGCATATGTCACAATGATAATCTATATGTAACTGATACATCCCTCCATTACCAAAAACAACCATCAGAACACAGCCAACAAAATTTTAATCAACAGACAACACCCATGAGAAGCTGCAAAAAAAAAGTTTGGCCTTCCTTATTTTTGTGATGCCTTATAAAACAACATAAAATACAAATGCGGTGGGGGGGAATCTATGATATCTTCATTTCGGTAAATAGGGTATTTAAAGCTCATCGTGTCCAGATGGCTCGTCATCCTCATCACCGGCACCACCAGCTCCAGAGTAGAGCTTGCTGGTGATAGGGTAAGCGACGTTGGACAGCTTCTCCTTCTGCTCCTCGAAGTCCTCAGTGGAAGCGGTACCGGCTGCAAACTTGTTAGCATATAATCGTTTTCATCAGAATATGTATTGGGTGTAAACTTACCATTCTCCTCGAGCCAGTCCTGAGCCTCCTTGACGGCGTCAAGAATGGTCTCCTTGTCCTCCTCAGAGACCTTCTTTCCGAGACCCTCCTCATCGTTGACCTGGTTCTTCAGGCTGAAGGCATAGTTCTCAAGACCGTTGCGAGCCTCAATGCGCTCACGAGTAGCCTTGTCCTCATCGGCGTACTTCTCGGCCTCGGCGACCATGCGGTCAATCTCCTCCTGGGTAAGGCGGCCCTTATCGTTGGTGATGGTGATTGACTCGCCCTTGCCAGTGCCCTTGTCATGGGCAGAGACCTTGAGAATTCCGTTGGCGTCGAGCTCGAAGGAGACCTCGATCTGGGGAACGCCACGGGGAGCGGGGGGGATACCGGTAAGCTCGAACTTGCCGAGAAGGTTGTTGTCCTTGGTCAAAGAGCGCTCACCCTCGTAGACCTGGATAAGGACGACGGGCTGGTTGTCAGCGGCGGTAGAGAAGATCTGGCTCTTGCGAGTAGGGATAGGGGTGTTGCGGCCAATGAGCTTGGTCATGACACCACCGGTAGTCTCGATACCGAGGGTGAGGGGGTTGACATCCATGAGGACGATGTCCTCAGTGCCTTTCTCACCGCTCAAAACACCGGCCTGGACGGCAGCACCGAAGGCGACGGCCTCATCGGGGTTGATACCCTTGCTAGCCTTCTTGCCATTAAAGAACTCCTCGATAAGGGCCTGGACCTTGGGAATACGAGTGGAACCACCGACAAGAACAATATCATCAACCTCGCTCTTGGAGACCTTGGCGTCCTTGAGAACCTGCTTGACAGGGTCAAGGGTCTTGCGGAAGAGATCGATGTTGAGCTCCTCGAACTTGGCGCGGGTAAGAGTCTCAGAGAAATCCTTGCCATCGAAGAAAGCCTCGATTTCAATGCGGGTGGACATCTGGCTGGAGAGGGTACGCTTGGCCTTCTCGGCTTCGCGCTTGAGCTTGCCCATGGCCTTGGCATCCTTGGTGACGTCGACACCATGCTTCTTGTTGAAAGTCTTGGCAAAGTGGTTGATGGTGCGCTGGTCGAAATCCTCACCACCAAGGTGGGTATCACCGGCAGTAGCCAATACCTCGAAAACACCCTGGTCGATAGACAGGAGGGAGACATCGAAAGTACCACCACCAAGGTCATAGACGATGATCTGGCGCTCGCCCTCGGTCTTGTCGAGGCCGTACGCAATAGCGGCGGCGGTGGGCTCGTTAACGATACGGAGGACGTTGAGACCGGCAATGAGACCGGCATCCTTGGTGGCCTGGCGCTGGTTATCGTTGAAATAGGCGGGGACGGTAACAACGGCGTGGGTGACCTTCTTGCCGAGGTAGGCCTCAGCGGTCTCCTTCATCTTTCCAAGAACCATGGCGGAGATCTCCTCGGGGGAGAAGGTCTTCTTCTCACCACCAACAGTAACCTGGACATTTGGCTTGTCATCCTTGGAGATAACCCTTGATGGAACGTTAGCAAAAGTCCCCACCAAAAATGTTTGGACAGAGTATGCACATACTTGAATGGGAAGTGCTTGACATCACTCTTAACCTCCTTCTCGGACATCTTGCGACCGACGAGACGCTTGATATCGTAGATGGTGTTGTATGGGTTAGCCGCGGCCTGGTTCTTGGCGGCGTCTCCGACCAATCTCTCCTCATCGGTAAAGGCGACATAAGAGGGGGTGATACGGTTTCCTTGGTCGTTGACGAGAATCTCGACCTTGCCGTTCTGCATAACACCGACACATCTGAATCCTAGTTAGCAGTTGTTCCCTGATCCCTGAGCTTTTTGAGCTCTAAAGCTACGCCACTGAACACTGTGTCCTCAACCGTCCGGGTTGGGCGACCACAAGGCCACAGAGCATCCAGAATCGCAGAAGAAGTCGAGCGCTCGGAGAATCGCTATTGACTTACGAATAGGTGGTACCCAAATCCTGTAGAAGATGTTTAGTTAGTTGCTGGCCAGGGACAATGGGAGATAGTAGGTAGGTGAGGGGAAGCAACGTACAATACCAATGACGGTGCCATAGTCCTGGACATCATCTGCCTTCACCTGTTGGATGCCGGTTCCAAGCATCATGCCAAAGAAGCCTACAAGGCCGAGGCCAAGGGCCCATTTCCGCGATCGAGCCATGTCGAAGGCTATGTGTGTGTGAAGAATGAAAAGAAAAAAGAATGCAACCTCTTGCGAATTCTGCTGGCAGTAATCTCAAGAGAAAAAGAGATGGAGGAAAAAGAGAAAGCTTCCTTTAGCCTCTCTTGTCGTCTTGTGCTGCCAAAATCCTACCCGTTGGAGGGGCTTTCTTGGACTTTGTTGTTGGTGGACCAAGTTGGAATTGGGAGGAGGGAAGTGTGGAAAGAAAAAAAGATGCAATGGCTCTTTTGAAGCCAGTTGCCCTGTCCTTAAATTTTTTGGTGGTGAATTGGGAAATCTGTCCTTATTCCTGGCACTCTAGCCACCTCACTCTTTAGCACACAGCGCAGTGGCCGACCGCCGGCCCAGACCATAGCCCACCCACTGCAGTAGCCAGCTTGCAGCAACAGCGCCCGAACCGCAACAACCCGCCAGCTAAGCTGCTGCTTACTGGTTGGCTGGTTGCTGCCCCACCTTCCCAACTAGAAACCGCAGGGGCAAATGGAGGTATCCGTTACCTTCAGCCTTGGAAAAATACCGCTATTTTCTCCACTCACAAAGTCACTCTACCTTTCCAGCTTATTCTTTTCGTTTTTGCCATCCGATTGTTGATCCCGATGTCCCCTCTCACAGCAATCTCAACGCTCTGCATCTAACATATCAGGGAGGCAATGTTGCCGTCCCTCGCTGGGCAAGATGGGATCGCATCCTGTACAGTCTCTCAAAATTTCCACCAATTTCCGTTGCTCAGAGTTTCAAACGGTTATTACAAATAACAGCCACCCTGAAACCATGCCCCACAGAACCAACCAGAGAGTTGTGTTCTTTCACTCACTGCTGTGGGATTGTGGCGCACAGACCACATTCAAGCTGGAACTGCCAGAGTGGCCTTTCGGCTTGCGGCTATCCGCCCACCATTTTGGGTCTAAAGAAGTGGGGTGCGGTACGGGAAGATGTTCCCTAACCCCCAGCAAGCGGCGCTTTCTTATTAGGGTGAGGGGTGAAGCTGGAGGAATGCCACCTTGCACCTTGTCGAACCTCCGGTGCGATGGTTCATTCATTAATCTGTAATGCAACTTCGAGCCGACGTCATGCTTAATTCAACCGTCAGCCTCACAAAATGAGTAAGATGACAGATGGCAGTAACCTCTTCCTTAGGTGATACTCACTCAAGCCTCAGAAGAATCACAAGTTTCAGATGTCAGGGCTTAAAGACTCGATATTATCAGAATGCCTCCATTTATATCCCTTCACATGCTGATTTGCTTAGTCTAAGCACAGTTACTTTAGATCATGTACATATCTAGATTCAAAAACAAAATGGCCCTTCTTATCTAGTGTAAGATATATCTATTCGACCCTTATTCCAACAAACCTGCAGCGATTGTCTCTCCTCCGCTCCTCAAAACAACCCTCTGTCCAGCCTCCAGCGGCACCACAGATTCTAGCTCAATCGTAACTCGTGCTACTGTGCCCGGCTTGACAAGCTTAGGGTTCTTTTTGGTGACTGACCCAGTAACCTTATCCAACAATGCCGGCATTGCCGTAATCCTCCCTGCGGCATGCAACCGGCCCCTATGTACATCAACCTGCATCGGCATCAAGAAGTCGAACGCCAGTGCCTTCATTGTGAACTTCTTGTCCTTGGGGATTGGATCCGCTGGGTGGCAAATGATGTCGCCAACCCGAACATGTATGGGGTCGATGTGGCTAAGAGCCATCACCACATTCTGGCCGGCCACAGCCCAGTCAGCTGGGGCATCGTCCACAATTAACGACTTTACATATGCCTTCTCTGAGCTTGGCTGGACAATAAGCGCATCACCAGTCTGTAAAGAGCCAGAGTCGAGGCGGCCCGAGACGGTGACCTGACTTTGCATAGTTCGGAAGACCTCCGAGACAGTTATCCTCAGAGGTCTTGCCAATGCCCTGGCGTTCGGCTCAGAGTTTTCCAGCTCCTCAATCAAAGTGCCGCCCTCGTACCATGATGCTGCGGGGTCTTCGGACCTCTTGACAAGGTTATCGCCATTGAGGCCAGATACAGGTACAAAGGCGATGTTCTTGGACTGAAAACCTGTGCTGGACAAGAAACCCGAGACTTGGTCCCTAATCTCGTCAAATCTCTCCTTTGACCAGCCCACCGTGTCCAGCTTGTTGACGGCCACGATGATTCGAGAAACCCCCATACTCCGGATCAAGAGGGAGTGCTCTTTTGTCTGACCTTTCAAACCGGACTCGAAGGCGCCAGTGCTTGCGTCGATGACAAGGATGGCAAAGTCTGCCTGGCTAGCTCCGGCAATCATGTTGGGGATGAAATCTCTGTGACCTGGTGCATCAAGGATGGTAAATGCCGTCTTGTCGGTTTCGAAGCGGTTTGTTGCAATGTCCATCGTTACACCCCTACTGCGCTCTTCTGATCGTTGATCAAGAAGCCACGCTAGTGCAAACGAAGCTTTGCCAATGGAGTGGGCTTCTTTACGTAGCCTGTCAACCGTCCGTTGATCGACAACTCCGAGTTCCAGCAGCAGGCGCCCCATCATGGTACTCTTTCCTGCATCGACGTGGCCAACAACGACAAAGCTGGCGTTCTTCTTTGTTTTCGACTTTTCAAACTCCGAGAGCACGTCGAGACCTTTACTCTTAGGTAAAGGGGCATCGTCAACTTTTAGCTGCTTCAAATCTCCCGCGACCTCATCGGCACCGGGTGAGCTCGGCTTCTTCGCTTTGGCGGCGGGGGCCTTCTTTGCAGCTGTCTCGGCTATCAGCATGAGCGTTAGCGCGTGTTCTTTCCCATCAGCGAACCTTTCGCTTGAGCCGCAAGGACTATGTCATCTGGACTGGGTTTGGAGAAGGCTTCGAGGACAGATGGCGCTAGTGGCAGGACCACCAAATCTTGTCGTTCCAATGTATGAGGTTTGGCAGAGGATACCCCAAACAGTATCTGGGCAAACGGAGATGGCTGAGCATGGTCGACTGTTGCTGGCCTTTGAACTTCTGCTACCTCTGATTGCTTGATCGGTTCAGGTAATGGTTCGGATCTTGGTTCTGTCGGGATGATGGGTTGCCGACCTTGGGCGGTAGACAAGGATGTCTTGAGCCGCTTGCCAAATCCTCCAGCCAGGGGAATGTTTTCCTTCCCGGGCGGTGTGTCCTCTGACATAGACAGCTCCTTCAACTGGGTTCGAGTGTCTTCAACTTGTTCTTCAGATGAGGACTTCTCCTGTGCCTTCTTTTTTCTGGCTGCCGCCAATGCCTGAAGCTTTGACATCTTAGGCGCTGCGCCAGATCCACCCAGCAGACCTCCCTTTGGTGTGGGAGGTGGGATAAAGATGGTCTCGCGGTGTTTTGGAATGTTGCCCCAAGGCATGTCCTCAAAGTAGTGTGACAGAGACTCCTTGAGCTTGGGGGTAGTCATTGGAGTGGAAAGAAGAGACCCTGTGGCTGGTCCGTATCCGCACTCGCCTCTCGTGTCGCCCGAATTGTTCTCCGCCCAGTATGAAAGTCTTTCGAAGGCCGTTGGGAGAGCAACAGTAGGGACGATGAACTTACCAATTGGTTTCCGTGTGACTGACTTAGGCTTGGGTGCCTCGGGTGCGGGAGGACTGATGAACTTAGATACAAGGTATGCGACGGATTTGTCTACGTCGTAGTAGTAATGCCACAGGGCCTCTTCAATTTGTGCTGTAGAAATCTTGGAAGCCTCGGTGCCAAGAGCAACTCTCACATCGGCGGTGCCCTGGGTCATGAGAGCTTTATCTTCTGGACTAAGCTCGTCTTCTTCCTCATCGTAGTCGTCGAACTCATTGAGCTCGGCTTCATAGTCGAGGTTGCGAACTATTCTGTGGCGAGACATTTTGAGAGGTGTGGTGATGTGTGGTGAGTGTGTGCTGAGATGTGGTGAGATGTGTGGTTAGGAGCTGCAGTGTTGTGTTGTGTTGTGTTCAGAAGTTGTGTCGTGTTGTGTTGAGATGTTGTGATTTGAAGCGATGGCAATAGATTTGGCGTAAATAAAAGTCTGTCGGAAGAAAGAGACAGAGAAAGCGAGATTGCTGAAGATGATATAGCGAAAAGTCGGCTTGTCCTACGCATATCATATGCAATGATGTTCACTTCCAAATTCAAGGTTGAGATCCCAACTTCTTGGAAATTTAGGAAGCTACCAAGGTTTGACTTGAATGGCGGGGCGGAACGTCCTCAAACGAAAATAGAAACTCTGGGATTGCCTTTTGAGAGACTTCCGATGACTCATAAAGTTTGTGGCAAATGTACTGAATCCTAAAGATCAAAATCTTCAAGATCTATAGAGTGTAGTTGGTTGGTTGGAGCTTGAGCTTGGAGGTGTTGTCACCGGGTGATGTTGATGGCGGGGTCAAGCTGGCGGGTTGTGCCAGGTTCACCCCACCATCAGAATGAATGTCTGGCCCTGGTTCTGACCCCATCTAGTAAGGCGGTGAGTGCCTAAACCGCGGGGCTTCCTTTGATTTGGCCAATGAGGGGGTCGAGTCGGACTTAGATTCTGCCGTTGGCCGCCTCGCCGCCAGCCAGCCGGGGTCTCAATTTTTTGAGAGATTGGATTGAGCTCTGGCGATAGCGAAAGGTGCCTAGCGAGAGAGACTGTGGAGGAAGCAAGCCTAGAGCCCTGTTAGACTCTACGACCGCTTTTTGGGATTCGCAGCTGCACCATCATCCAACAACTTCAACCGCTGTGCATTTTCCTTCAGAAATACCATTCCAGCAGCTGCCAAAATGGCCATGAGTACGTTCGGGGGCTCCCCGCAGCCAGAAAACAAATAGTGTGCAAGGGAGAAGCTAACGGGCGGTGGTGTATGTAGATCTGGATTTGTCCAACGGTATGCGACGACTACAACGAACATCGAGACATACTCCCCGAACTCTTTCAGCTGACAGATAAATACTATAGCGGTGGTGACCAAGGATGAACAGGGTCGCCCTTTTATCGTCGTCAGAGAGTCAGTGCCTTATTTCCTCGTCGTCGCCATACTCATGAACCCCTCCCTGCTGACCCCTCCACCCCCCTTTTCAGTCAAGGCAAGAAGAAGCGCCAGTATGGTAACGAAGCCGTCAAGTCCCATATCCTTGCCGCCCGCACTGTCGCAAATATTGTCAAGACCTCATTAGGGCCCCGTGGCCTGGACAAGATCCTCATCTCTCCCGACGGCGATATCACAGTAACAAACGATGGCGCAACCATCCTCCAACAGATGGAAATCACAAACCATATAGCCAAGTTGTTGGTAGAGCTTTCCAAGTCCCAGGATGACGAGATCGGTGACGGTACCACCGGTGTCGTTGTTCTTGCTGGCGCCCTCCTCGAGCAAGCCGCCGAGCTCATCGACAAGGGCATTCATCCTATCCGCATCGCCGATGGCTACGATCAGGCCTGCGACATCGCCGTGGCCGAACTGGAAAAGATTTCCGACGTTATTGAATTCAGCAAAGAGGACACAGACAACCTGATCAAGGTAGCAAGGACAAGTTTGGGCAGCAAGATCGTATCAAAGGCACACGACCAATTCGCCAAGATCGCAGTCGACGCCGTTCTCTCTGTAGCCGACCTCGAGCGCAAAGATGTCGATTTCGAGCTCATCAAGATGGACGGCAAGGTCGGCGGCTCCCTCGAGGACACCCTCCTCGTAAAAGGCGTGATTGTCGACAAGGACTTCTCCCATCCCCAGATGCCTTCCGAGATTCGGGACGCCAAGATCGCCATCCTGACGTGCGCGTTCGAGCCTCCCAAGCCCAAGACGAAGCATAAGCTTGAGATTAGCAGTGTCGAGGAGTTTAAGAAGTTGCAAACCTACGAGCGCGAGAAGTTTATTGAAATGATTCAGCAAATAAAGGAGGCCGGTGCGAACCTCGCTATCTGCCAGTGGGGTTTCGACGACGAGGCCAACCACTTGCTTCTTCAGAACGAGCTGCCCGCCGTAAGATGGGTTGGTGGCCCCGAGATTGAGTTGATCGCTATTGCGACCAACGGCCGTATTGTTCCCCGCTTCGAGGACCTCAAGCCTGAGAAGCTTGGAACTGCCGGTATCGTCCGTGAGATGAGCTTCGGTACTACTAGAGAGAAGATGCTTGTCATCGAGGAGTGCGCCAACACCAGAGCTGTCACCGTCTTTGTCAGGGGCAGCAACAAGATGGTATATTCCCTCCCTCTCCTTATCGCTTTAAAGTAATCCACTAACACTATCTCCCCCAGATTATCGACGAAGCCAAGCGCTCCCTGCACGACGCTCTCTGCGTAGTCCGCAACCTCGTCCGCGACAACCGCGTAGTCTACGGCGGCGGCTCCGCTGAAATTGCCTGCTCGCTCGCCGTCGAAGACGAGGCTGTCAAGACCCCAGGCCTTGAGCAGTACGCCATGCGTGCCTTTGCCGAGGCTCTCGACGCCGTTCCTATGGCGCTCGCCGAGAACAGCGGTCTCAACCCCATCGCCACCCTTGCCGAGGTTAAGTCTCAGCAGGTCAAGGACCCCGCCGGCCGCGGCCGTCTGGGAGTCGACTGCATGGGTCGCGGTTCAAACAACATGAAGGAGGCGTTCGTTATCGACCCCTTGATTGGCAAGAAGCAGCAGTTGATGCTGGCTACCCAGCTTTGCCGCATGGTGCTCAAGGTTAACAATGTCATCATTTCTGGGTCTGGGGAGGATGATTTCTAAAACGGTTTTAGAAGAAAAAGGAAGGGTCACAAGGCATAGAAATGTGAGGGGGTTCATACAAAAAGATACCTTGAAATTCTAGTGGTTCAGTAAGTAAATAAATGAAATGAAAATGTATGAAACCAAGTAAAACAGGCATAGGTATAGCTATGTGAATAATGAGGAAGTTTCGGAATGTGTAACCACCAAGTCAATTTGGAAACGAAGTTTACTACAAGACATAGAAGAAGTCCGATATGAAGGAAGAGCACGCTTTGATGATTTTCTTCCTCCAAAGAGGGGATGAGTACTCCCAGCAAAACTGCGCTATAGGCTTTCTTGTCCTGACACTGACAGTCTTTTGTATCTCTTTTTTTCATTCTAACCGTTTCCCTCAAAAGCCCCCTCATCCTCCTACATACGAAGGTTGATTAGAAAAAAGAAAAGAAAAAAACAGGAATTTCATCTCTGGCTAGCTTTCAAAATGAAAAAAAACAAGTAAAATAAAATGTGAATGTGGAATAAATCCTACGCTTTCCATGCAACCAATAGAAAAAGATCGTCGTCCTAAACATTAACCACCTCAAGGGGGACAGTGAAAAGAAAAAGAAAAAACCCCCTCCCTTGATAATCACCCACCCAATCCCCATTTTTAAATTTAAGCAAAACCAAACCCTCTCGCGTTCTCAAGCGCCATCCCCAACCTCTCCCTCAGCACCTCCTTATCCCTATACTCTGGCAAAAGCAAAGTCCCGTAGCAGGTGTAACTGGTCGGCAGCCTCCCCTTTTCGTCTTCCTCCTCGCCGTTCCTCTGTATGATGAACGCCATATTTTTGACTCCGCCAACGGGCACCCTATCGCTGGCCGTGACAAACTCCAAAAGCTTCCTCTTCATGTCGTCGTCGTACTTCTTCACTATGCTCCAGAAATCTTTGACCGTCCTGTGCGAGGCGTCCCACCCTATGTACCTGACGTAGCGCTTGAGTTCCGAGATGTCGATTTCTTGGACGCCTTCGACTAGCGACTGAAGGAGATTGGAAGTCAAGAGATTCAGCGATTTCGGCTGCAAACAAGTTCGGAATCCACGAGCGAAGGCCTCGAATTGAGGGCGGACGGAGACGTTGGTGAGGTACCGGATGTAATCCGACACGTAAGCGTTGCGATTCCCGCTCGTGACGAGGGGAGCTTCGTCCACTGGCGTGTTGGAATCCTGCGGCGCGGCAGAGACAAATGCATGAGCAGCAGTCTTGGCGAACTGAGGCCATTCTTCTTCCTCCTCCTCCTCCTCTTCGCCTTCTGAACCCTGAGGCTTCATCTCCCTTGTGATATGCTGACCGAGAGCAGAGACTGAAAACTCATAAGTACGAGCAAAGATGTCCTCTACCAGACCATCTTTCTCATCCCATTCGAGCAGGGTGGTCAATCCATTAGCAAGATCAGGCCAGCCGTCCTCGATGTGATGAAGTTCCGTGACTGGCTCGCCGAGCAGCTTTCGGTAAAGTGCCTTGGGGAAGGTGACAGGGAGCGTAAGACCATTATAGACTGCTAGAGAAACGAGCAAGCCGATCAGCTCATACTTCCATTCAGCCTCCATTGAGCCGGGTAGGAACCAAGTCATGCGAGTCCGCTCGTCGACAGTGAAGGCGCCGTAATCAGGGTCAAGGGCCTCGGCGATTGCCAAGCGGAAGAACTCCTGCTGTACGCCGCCAGAGTCGAAGCCTTCCTCGCCGTCGGATTCTCCGAGATGGACCTTCAGTGGCCTGATCAGTTCGCGCTCTTCTCTCCGCCACAGTTGATCAAAGGCATCTTCAAGAACACGATCTCTCCGAATGTCAAGTATCAAGTATTTAGAAGCCGCCGCTCTGAGCCTATCGGTGAGGACTTCCCGGTGGTGTGACGTTAGACTAGAACGCGAGGCAATCACATCAATCCTGTCCTGGAGAGAAGTGGACTCCTCATAAGCACGGCTCATCCGGGAGAAGTTGATGGAGCGGAAATATGAAACGAGTGTAGAAGGATTAAAGATGTAAGGATAATCAAGGAGATGAACCCTCTGTCTCGTTGAGGTATGAGAGAGCCACGCGATGGGCATATTCACTGTGTCCATTCTCTCAGCGAAATACTCGGCCCGGAATTGGGCGTCGCCGAGTAGGAGTTCATGTCTCCTTTTATCTATATCAAAAGCTGTCAGCATACTTTGTCCTTTGGTCATAAAGATATGACAGGTCTTACAGATGGCCTCAGTTAGGGCGAGCGCTCCACCAAATGGTCCATCTCCAGGTACCTCGGGACAACCATCCCAGCTGGTCAGCATGACAGCCCTAGCCCAGTCTAGCAAAAGAATTGGGACCCGCGTCTCGTGTACGGCACGATCTGGGAACGTGAAGTCCAACACGTACACAGCATCCATATTGAGAAAATCAAGCTGTGAAAAAAGCGGCATAAGAACATCGGGCTCGTGTTCTTCATCCGGGTTGTTAGACTGGTTCAACTCATCAAAGTAGCGCCGCGTTGTGAGGGCGGTAAAGAGCCGCCTTGCCAACCGAAGCGCGAAAGGGTCCGTAAAGGCATCTTCATATTGAAGGCAAAGATCGACTGGTTGTTGAGCAACAGAACCACTTCCGGCAAGGCTTAGTCCGTGGGACCTGATTCTTGACAAATCATATAGTTGTCTCGACTCGGTCACCAGTGGTGCTGCGGCAATCAAAGCATGAAGACAGATGGACACGAGACACCCTGCTTCATGGTTGGACAAGGACTCCCCGTTCCTGAACAACTTGGCAGTTGGGGAGCGTGGAGCTAACAGCGACTTGGGAGGAGCAAATAAGCTGCCTGCGGCCATCCAAAGACTGTGAAAGACCAAACTGGGCGCAACCCGAGTCATCCTGAGCATGCAATACCAAAGCGTCTGGGAGTCATAAAGATGACCTTTCTTCGTGAAAGACTTGACCGCGAGACCGGGGTCGCTTAATACATAAAATAGACTTTGCTCAACAAACAATTTCCATTCGGTTCGTAGGTTTGACGAAGGTTTATGCGTTAAACGTCGTTTCCGCTTCGGTGGCTTCCCCTGGGCAGAATTCCTGGTGTGAAATCGGGTCACTGTTGGCGGCTCAAGCATATGCTCCTCTGCAGTACCATCTTCCTGCATCACGTCGCAGAGAAAATCGACGACTTCTGCGTTCAACCTTGAAACTGTTTGGGGAAGGATACTCTCATACTCTGCTTCCGAGTCCGGGTTGGCGGCACCGGTTGATCCACTGCTGACTGATCTGTCAGAGGATACCCCGGAGACAACCCCGTTCTCGCCGGCGCTGCCGGTATCTGCACTCCTGGTACCATCGATCTGGCCCCGAGCGGTCCTGTTCCTGAGATCAATAGCCTTCGGAGGTGGCATCTTCTCCAATGAAACATCGTCAAAGTAGCCTGCCGAGGAAAGCTGGGATATCGGCCTGGAAAGCGTTGAGCTTGTAGTTTTCAGAGTTCGAGCACCCTTATCTGTAGGGCCAGCATTGCCGCGTGGAGACTTGAGAAGTCCTGAATAGGGGTCATCGGCCAGGCTATCTTGCGAGTATGGATCAACCGAAAGCTGACGTTTCGGTTTGGGTGCATTCGAAGTCCGCACTTTTGCATTTGAGTTCCGGCGCTGTGTAGTTGACCGTGGCGCTGGTGGTGTCTCCCGTTGCGGATGGTCCTCTTTTCTGTCTCGCTTCTCGTTATCGCTTTGCACAGGCCCAACTGGTGGTTGTCCATCTTGCTCGTCTGCCCGGGGTCGCTCCAAGTGTTGGTGCATAGCCTCTGCTTGTTCCGGACCCTCATTCCCCCTAGTGGACTCTGTCTCTCCCCGAAAACCGCTTGTCTTTTGCGACATGTCCTCTAACGCAGCTGGTGTCAGCCATTCCAGCATTTTGAAAGCCACAGTCCCAAACACATTGGCAGCAAAGGATCGGTGATCCCTGCTAACCGGCTCCTCATAGATTTCGAACCTAGGCCTCGACTCTGAGGGTGGCTTCTGATGGTTGCCGTCCTTTGACGGGGTTGTCGGTCTATCCTTCTCTCTAGTGTCACTGCCCACAGACCAATTCCGGGGTCGCACAGAGCTCGGCTGCACACCTCCATTCGACTTTTGCGAGACTGAGCGGTCCTTGGGCGACAAGGACTTTGGGGAAGAAGGTGGAGCGCGTTCGGTTTGCAGGCGCGGCTTGTGAGTCGGAACGAACACCAAAGAGTTGAGGGCAGCCGGTGGTGCCTTTGGGGCCTTCAGGGCGGGACAAAGGCCATTCTCAGGGTTGTCTTGACTAGCAAGGTGCGTCGCCAATATCCTTGCGCTTGTTGTATTGTATCTTCGAAGTGGTGCTTGGCCGACAATTCTCTTTCGGCAAGTGAAGCAAGTTGGGGTTGTGCAATGTTCGGCGCCGCAGCCTTCACGAAGCTGCACGATGTATTTCTGGACGAGCTGCTGGAAGTTATGTCTTCGGCTGGCTTTATGAATAGCGTAGATGCGCTTGGGGTTCTCGAGGTCTTCGACCAAATCCCTCAGCTCGTTTGGCGCATCCCGAGGCAGCCTCGCGAATGGCGCTTCCTCCCAAAGCCCGCTTAATATATCAAGATCGTCGGCATTGTTGTATCCATGGCTGCTCGCAGGAAGTGATCGAATGGCGTCCCGAGTCATGACATGGATTTCGGCGGGTATGATGCAGGCTGATGATTAAACTTCGCTGGCGGAGTAAGGCTGGCGGTCACTCCACGAAGATTGACAAACCGTAGGGAGAGCAAGCCAACCAACCTGGAAGTGATGATAGCGAAGACTACGGCGATGTGTGCTGCGTGTGAAAACAAAACAAAAGGAGGAAAGGCGGTCTCGTAGATGCGCTGTATGGCTCTCGAGGCCAAAAGAGACCTGAATATTAGCAAGGATGAGTTTGCCAGTCTGTGAAGGTGAGGCAGGTCGTCGGCTCCAAGTTGCGCTGCGGCACAGGTCCTCCTCCGATCTCAGCTCGTCGCGGTGCCAGGGCTGCCCTTCAGGTGCTGCTGGGATGGGCACTTGCCCCACACTTGCTGGTTCCCGGGAAGGCTTGGCACTGCGTTCCATTAAACGGGCACGCCTAGCATTCGAGGATTGTACAGTGTGAAGCTGGGCGCCCAAGCTTCCTCAAAACAAGTTATATATTCTGTTGTCAGTCATCAGATGTTGCTGAGCTACTTAATATTCCTCATAGAACTCATCAAGAAAAGCTCTTCAAGATTCCAACCTCCGTAAATTTGATGTCGTCTTAATTTCAAGGTCGTCGTGGTCGTCATATCGGTACTATGATGAGGGCTGTACTTGACTGACTCAGCACGGCTCTCGCCACACCTTCTCACGACGATGCATACAATGCCCTTGTATGCAACAAAGATTTGTAATGCGGTCGGCTTTCGGCCGAAGTCAGTTTGTTTTACAGGCAGGAGAAGACGAAAGTCCGTAGTACCCGGAAGTCACATGAGATTCGAGAGCGCAAACTCAACAAGACCTTCCATGTTCTTTTGAGATTTCGAGATACATTCAATTAGTAAACATGGCGCACTCCACACCGTTGAAGGACCTAGGAGAACCGTTTCTTAGGTGGCTTGGATTCGTTTATGAGTGTAAGAAATCCTACACCGTTACGAAAGACATATGGTATATCTCTATAAAATATGATCACAAGAGCCATCATTGACTCATAATGATTTATCGATGCTCGGCGTAAAATGATGACTGATAATTAAAGATGCCAAGTTCTAGAAGCCCATCCCCAAAAACAGCGACATCAACGGGCCAACCAATGGTGGGCCAGGGCTGGCCTCCAACTTGCCAAGAAATGTGACGTCCACAATCCACACTGTCAAGGGAAACCCCCACTAAGCAAGAACCGCCACTGAAAATTGAAGAGAAAGTTCCAAGCCCCCCGCTCTCCAATGCCGACAAAGCTCTTGAAGACCAAAAAGTTGAAAAAGATTGTCCTAAAAAGACCAGTATTTATACGGTTCTTTTCGCGCGCGCTTTCTCCAATACCTTATTGCAGTTCATTGTCGGAACAAGGCCGGAATTTAGGACCTTAAATAGAGCGGCACATTCGTTTCGGAACCTCCTCCAACCGCTTCCCACTTCGCCGTCTGTTCTCGCAGATCATCTCGAGTTTCTCGATTACCTCATTTTTGGCCCTAGACAAACGTCAACACAAGCAGATACCATGGCGACCATCTCGGGCAGTAGAATCGCACCGAGTGCGGATTTTGGATCCTCGCACCCGTACACTTGCAACACTTGTCAGGTCGCCTTCCGCAACAGCGATCTGCAGAGGGGTCACATGCGCAGTGATTGGCAGTATGTGTCTTCCCCCGTGTTGCTCTCCTTTCTTTGCTAGTTGCTCAAAGGCTTACCGCATGATCAGTCGTTATAACCTCAAGCGCCGTGTCGCCTCCCTTCCCCCGATCACCTCCGAAGTCTTCACCGAGAAGGTCCTCCAGGCTCGCGCAGCTACCACCGAACAAGCCGAGAAGGCCGGCTTCGAGAGAGCCTGCGAAACTTGCAACAAGACCTTCTTCAGCGAAAACTCGTTCCGGAACCATCTCAGCAGCTCTAAGCACAAGTCAAAGGCTGCGTATTTGGCCAAGTCCTCGGCAGCAAAGGTTGTGGACGATGCCAGTTCTATGACCTTTTCGCTGGGCGAGCCCGCCCCGACCGATTCCGTAGTAGATTCTGACGCTGAGGAGGAGTTTAACGAGGTTGTTGAGGGTATCAAGAACACCAATATTGAGGAGGGCGGCTCCCCGGTCAAGCGCCCGTCAAATCCCAGCCTGTCTGCCGCTGCTCAGCATCAGACCGAACACCCTATCAGCGAGGAAGAATCTGCCGCTACCACTCCTACCACAGCCACCCCTGTTCCTGCACAATCTGCTGCTGCTGGCCCTGCTCGTTCGCTTGAGACATGCTTGTTCTGCAACTACGAGTCACCATCAGCCGATCTTAACGTCAACCACATGGAGAAGATTCACGGCATGTTCATCCCCGAGAAGCAGTACCTCGTCAACCTCGAAGGCCTTCTCAACCACCTCCAGGAGCGGGTCTTCGACTTGAACGAGTGCCTCACCTGCTACAAGGTCAAGGCCAACACATATGCCGTACAGACGCACATGCGCGACAAGTCTCATTGCCAAATCCCTTACACGACCGAAGACGAGCAGCTCGAAATCGGTGATTTCTACGACTTCCGCAGCACATACTCCGATGGCGAGGGCGACGAGGAGGACGACTGGGAGGATGAAGGAGACGAGGAAGGCGTCAACGGCGGCGGGGCCAAGCTGGGCGCGAAGAGGCCCAGCAAGCTCACGACCGAGGATGGTGATGAGGTCATGGCAGAGGACGAGAGCTGGGAGACTGATAGCGATGCCTCGTCTCTTGACTCTAATGACCTCCACGCCGTCCCGGCCGAGAATCATTATCATCAGTATGACCGCCTAGCTAAGCATCCCCATCACTCGCGTGATACCCCGCGCGCGCATCACCAAGCTGACGGCTGGCACGCAATTAGCCACAAACGCCCGCATGCCGTGTTTTATGACGAGTACGAGCTGCACCTCCCATCGGGAAGGTCGGTCGGTCATCGCTCGTTGAACAAGTACTTCCGCCAGAATCTTCACAACTACCCCACGCCGGAGGAGCGTGAGGAGCGTCTGGCTATTGAGGCTGCCGAGGCGGAGAACATGATGGATGTTGACGAGGAGGAAGAGACGGATCCTAGGAAGAGATTACAGTTGGCTTTGAGGAGAGCTACAGACTCCTCGCACAACAGCAGACAGAACCAGCAGTTGGGCGCGTCGAGAGAGACGAGAGGGCTGGGCGTCGCTTTGCTGGGCAGCAAGGAGGCCGTGGCTGTCGTCCAGAAGGGGAGAAAGAAGGAGTGGAAGGCGCAGAAGTCTCGCGGGTTCATGCAGGCCAATATTGGCATCAGGGAGGTTGCGGCACATCCTGCAACTTACTTGCGTTAAACTGCGCGCGCTTGCTCATTCTGGAGAGATGGTCTGGGATTTTTTTGTTTTGTTTGTTTTTTAAATTATCTTGTAAGCTAAAATTTTGGCACCTGGATTTGAATTTTATGCAATGATTAGATGATTATATCCCGATGAAATCATGTGTTGCATTGATGATTTTACTAATTTTTTAATTTTTTTGGGGGGGGGGGGATTTTGGGAGGTTGATGTGAGTAGTAATGTTGGTTCTGGTGGTAGTGGTGGTGATAATGTTGCAAGTGATGATAAATGTTGATGTAAGTGGTGATAATTACTGGCGATAATGCTGGTTATAATGCTGGTCGTGTTGCTGGTCGTGTTGCTGGTAAATGGTGGCGGGTTTGGTTGGTTGTCTGGTGGACAGACAGAATGGTGAAAAGATAAAATGTTACGGTAGCCCCTGAGTGGATGTAAACAAAACAAAAAATTGATTTCAATTTCTCATATCCATCATCATCATCTTCTTCTTCATCACTACCTTCCAGTTAGTCACAAAATGCTAACAAGGAAGAAAAGAAATGCAATGACACCAGGAGAATTCAAGTAAGCAAAAGATCAGGAAAAAGCACAGAAGCACCCCTCAACACCCATACACCTTAACACCCGCACATCCAACCCTAAATATTGACAGAAATAATTATTAACTGTTTGTTTAATTACCGAAGATTTCCTCCCTGCTCAAATATAGTCATGTGAGAGATCTCCGCACCAAAAGGAAAGCAAACAACCCAAGTGCTAGTACGTCGGCGAGTTCCAAGAAAATGTCCGCTTCCTTTCCTAGCACGAGAATCCAGTTATAGATGCTCTCAATTTCAAGCAATTTTTTCGTTACTCTGATGGTTGTTGCCGCTGTTTCCCCTGCCATGTACTCCTTATGCTTGTCTTCACCTTAGCCCATCAACTGCACCACGAAAACAGGCAAAACCGTGACTCCCAACACAGAAACAGCAAACTGCCATGAAGAGGCGGCTCCCCAGAGAGCGGATTCAGGAATAAGTCTGCCGCTGGTTATGGCTTCGTCGACCGATGTGACCTGTGTTGGCATGATATCAAGATATTCGCCAGCAGCAATCAGTAAGCAAAGGCCAACGCCACACAAGATGCTGATTCCCTTGAGGCCAGAAACCGACGACTTGGGCCGAGGATTCTTGACAACCACCGCCTTCCCATAGGGACCTGCAACTACCGTACCCTTTTCCCCAGACGGAGACAAGCACTCAACACGAGGCTTCTTGGACCGCCGCATTCGTCGTGAGAGGAAGTCGATAGTGTGATCGGTGCCAAAGAGTACTGCGAAAAATAGAAGGTGGTACTTGAGCCAGAACTGAATCGATGCATAATAGTCACGGTCGTGGGAGTCAAAGTGTCGGTTTTCGAAATATGCAATGTAGGCGACGCAGAGCATGCAGATACCTGCTTGAGAGCTATGGAACATCATCGCCCATATTCTGCCCTTTTGCAAGAGGCTGCTACTTGAGAAAAGGCCGTCACGCCGTACTTCAATGTTCAAATGAACGGCAGCCTGCATGGCTAGAGCCAGTCCAGTCGCCTGATAGAGGGTGACAGAGCCAATATAGTAAGCGGTCAGAACGCTGAAATAGATGGCGGCACTGAAGCAACTGGCGATTCTCTGCAACGAGGGGCCGGGTTTGGTTAAGGCAACAGTAACTATAGGAACAACGGTGGGCTGCGCTTTACTCGATTTGTCGTTGGCATCCATAAGATTGAGCGCATTCTTCTCAGAGGCGGGTATCTGACTGACGATAAATGTTGGCGAAGAAAGAGAGCGCCCGTATCTGGTGATGCTCTCCATCAAAGGGAAGCTAAGCATCAAACAAGCAGCGAACGCGGCTCGGTCGACATTATCGGCCAAAGTCGGGCTGAAGAGGATCGTAGCGGCAGCAAAGAGAAAGCCCCCGTGAAGCGATAGTTTCGGAAGGTTCTTTTCGGTGTCCTTGCTCACACGAGGGAAGAGGTAGGCCCCGGCCAATCCGACCACTGCCGCCTGGAGTGCAACAAAGGCGATGGTGTGCAGTCCACCCTCAGAGCTAACACGGCCATCACCCAGCTCGTAGATCAACATGGCCGACAGCTCAGTACAAGCAAGGCCGAGTCCCATAAAGATACCAACCAGGTTGACCTTCCACTTTTCGACAATGACGAGATGAGAGTGCTCAACGGGATCGATGTTGAAAATCTTGTTGCGGGAAAACTCGAAGGCGGTCATCTTGATCATGTAAATAATGTACACCAGCATGGCGGTGATGTTGATGAATAGACTGATGCCACGGGTGCCGCCTTGAAGGGCCCAGATCAAAGCGACAAAGGCGCCCGAGATGCGGAAGATCCAGATGAGAGACGAATTTGCGAGAGCAGTCCACCAAGAAACGCGGGGACTCAGACGGTCGTGGATCTTTAGGATGCGACGGGCATTGCCGACGAACTCGTTCACGAGTGTAGCCCAAAGAAGGTAAAGTTGGCGGCGTGGCAAGTTGTAGGCCAGGATACCCATCATTGCGGCAATGCTGAGTACATGGTGGATGATCAACTCGGGAACTGAAGTAATGTCTGGAAGTTCTTGAATATAGATAACGGCTCGGCAACCCCAGCACCACTGCTCCGCAACGTTAAGAGGTCGAACGAGTCCAACGATGTCGGTTTCAGCGGTAGTCGTGAACAATGCAGCACCGCAGCTGATCATAGACACGACCTTGAAGATTGAGCCCATCCATGTTCCAAAGTAGAAGTTGTACTTGCGACGGATGTCGAGTCGGAGGTCCTCGTAAAAGGTGGGGAAGAAATTGCGAATGAAGCCCTCCAAGGTCAGCTTCAGGACAGCCCAAATTGTCAACCCAGCAAGGAATGGGATGAATGGGACGTCGGGCTTTGCGCTACTGCAAGTAGTGTTCGAGTCCATTGTCTCCATCGCGAGAGAGTGGCTGGGAAGTTGTACGTGTCGCAATCGAGACGAAAAAAATAGTCGGGATTCCGGGAGTCGCAGTCGAAGTCGAGATATTTGGTGTCATCTATACTGGCAATGCCTTGGAGAAAAGAGGGGATCGCTAAAAGCAAGTGATCGTTCAAGGAATATGTGATAGCTCAAGATATTGTGATGTAAAAGAACTGAGTGTGGCTGTTGATGGCACTCAGAATTTTGTGTGGTTGTGGTGGGAAGGAAACAGGAAAGATTGGTAGTGGCTTTGGGAGATGGAAGATTTAAGTTGCAAAGCTTTGGAAGCAGATTCCCCCCGTTTACCGTTGTTCTATGAACCTTCGATGCCTTTATTAACGCTGCTAGTGAGTCGCTCCTTCCTCGCCGGCGAGTAACAGTCGCTGCAACACCCGAGTCGTCTGGGGCAATTCACCGGGGGAAGGTGCCGAGAGCGATGCGATGCCCCGTGCCAGAATTTTGTGACTTAGAGATAAGTGCTTGTATCGGATGGAAGTCAAGATGAAGAGATACAAAAGGACGGCATCTGAAGAAGGTGAATGGCATTTTTCGGGAACCCCAAACCTGATGTGTTCTCTTTACCAATTTTACCAGGGGTAGATAAACAAATCACCCAACTGGGAACTGGTCACTACAGCCGCCATGTGAAGCCGTCATCTCCAGCGAATACGGCATCAACAATCTTGCAATCTATAAAATCAATGCATCGACTCAGGGACAATCAGCGGCTCTCGTGTCAATGGAATTGCTAGAGTGATGCTCGATGGCTATGGGACGAGACGCTAACAAGCTACCCATAACGCCAACGAATACGGTGTCCGGATCTCCACACACTTTCCCTCGCCGGCGGAAGCGATGGCGCAATATGGTGAAGTTATCACTCGAAGTCACAAAGATAAGCCAAGATCGGACGCCCAGATATCGAAGTGAGCATCGATATTCGTCTCATCCAGATCGACATACTGGTAGGCATTCTATCGAGATTGGAGATTCAGAGTTGGTGGCTTCCAGAGTAGATATGGCATTCAACATCCAACGACGTGTTACTTTGATCTGTTATTTATGGTGGATAAAGTGAATGGGCGTTTAGAAGTACCCACTCCAACAGACGTTAGCTAATCTTATGCTTTCTGGTACTCCCCCGAGGCCCAGAAACTCTATCTGAGAAGTCGTCCTCAGAGTCATCTTCTTTTCTGGACAGTGGTTTCTGCGGCTCTTCACATACGTCAGCACTAGCAGGTACTGATCTGCCGCAGCAGAGAAGGCAGAAAATGCCTCCTGCGAGGGCAAGAGAGAGCCAGCCATAAGCATTGATTTAATTTGCAAATCTTCAATTCAAAAGTAATAGATATGCTTCATCTGCTTGTGTTTGAGGTAATGGTTACGAGTTGGACGAGTTTAGCTTACGAAATCATGTTTTTCGGCTAATACTTCATGGAATTCCACGGACGGATGTACATTGATAGACAGCGAGTTGACGGGAAAAAAAAAAAGGGGTACTTTGGTTTACCTTGGAATAATAATGAAAAGGTATATTGAACGTTTCGGAGGTCGATCATGCAAGTATCTCTCTTCTTCCTGCTTCCTCCGGGATGGATCGATGAGATTTGGGATGCAGGTCAGGTGGGGTGCATCCATCCAAATGTTCGGTATTGTGTCTCGGAATGGTCAAAATTGAGAGAAATAAGCAAGATCTTCGTTCAAAACCTGGATGTAGATCACAAATTGTCGACGTCAGAGGTAGATTGATCCACGCTGCTTGTGACATTGACAGGTGATGTGACAGAACGTGGAGATTTCTTTTTTTCTGGGGATGATGTGTAGAAGGACGGAGGTCCTTTGTGCCGCTCGAATAGTATCGCCGGGTGTCTGCCCGCCAGTGGGATCGAGATCTTACATTCAACAAAGCCCAGAGCCTCCCACACTCCGGGCATTATTGGCCAATAGGACCGGCAACAGACATTGCAGCAAGTGAGACACGTGAAATCATTCCAGATTGGGTCATACTGTAACCTCTCTCTCGCTTGGAACCTGGAAGATGTATGATGCAATTGCTGGAGCATGTGCCTTCGGGAATAGTGTAATATTAGTTGTACCTGTCATGTTAGGGAGCTTGGGATGTTACATTCCGCTTGTGCGTTCCCACTCTACGCGAGCACGGCCTTGATAGTATCTCGAAATGGGGAGATGAATGATGGGACTCAAGTGAGTTGGTCAAGATAGAGAAATAAGACCTGCATGATTGTTCTGTGGGAGTTCTCGTGACGGTGTAGAATTGAGTTTAGAAACCTAGAGCGTTGCATTTGCTTCGGAGCCGAAACCCACGATAGGACAATTCGTGTTGAGATAAGCCACGAGGAGGAAGATGGGGGAGATGCGGGATGTGGGAGTGTGAGATTTCCGGGCTATGAGAATTATACATGCACTAAAAGCCTCAGGTTCTATTTTATCGATTTAAATTCCTCTATTTTATTTATTTTATTTAATCATTAGAAAAAGGACCGGCATTCAATCCTCCAATTGAAAATTTGTCCAAAACGAAGGGCAGATCTTCAATGATTGTCGTCGATAAATTTGTGGAGACTAGTGACCTCATGCCGAGGTGCACATGGCTTCTCGAAACCCCTGGATGTCGCCATCACCTCCAAATGTCTCAGAAACAACACATGGGAAGGAGCGACTTACCACGTTTCTTCTTTTCCAGCAAAATACAATCAAGAGATAAAATAAAAAAAACATTTTATCTTTTAACGTTTCCTTTTTCGTTTCTTCTTCTTGACGTCGTGAACAGGCCCCGCACTTCCACGCTAGCTAAGACACACCGCACCCCCCTCCCTGCTCCATCTCCTGGGCTTGTTCGAGAAGGTGCAGAACCGGTGACCCCAGCTGACCAATAGGATATAAGAGAATCACCTTCCGGAATTGAAGCCATCCCCGATCAAGTCAACGAGACCTTCTGGAAGCATTTTCGTGGAAAGGGTGAAAGGAAAGCGTCAAAACGCGGGACAACCGAGACAATACGCTTCGTTTTACTTGTTTGCTTTTGCGGTGATGGCGTCTTGGAAAGGCTGCCACGGGATCACTTTGACGATCCTTTACGGGGACAGCGACGACAGGGCTTAATACTCCCAGGCACTTTCTTTCCGTTTTTGTTATTTTGTTATTTTATTTTTTAGACCTGGTGAATTTTGTTGTTTAAAACGGAGGCAGCATTTGAAACGGTCATATGTCAATCATTTTACTCAAAAAAGGGGAAACCTAGTTCTGTTGTACATGTCTGCACATCATCAACACGCGCACGCTAGTAGCTCATGCATCTGCGACTATTTACCAGGGATAACAAGAAGCTAAGGACGCCATACTGGGTGTTAAACAGACATATATAAGCAAGCATAGGCATAGAAACCAGTTGCATAGGCAGAGAAAAGACTAAGCGGCGTATAAAGAGGATCAGCTTGTGCATGAAAAGGAGTAAAAGAGCCATATTTTACAAATCGTAGGCTTTCCGAGAAGTCCCATATCCCTCTCGCAATGCCATCTCCTCCCTCTCAACCTCTATGATTGCCATGATAAATTTCCCTGGTAAATACATAACGCTTTCATCGCCCACCATCATCATCATCCAGGGTTATGGTCGGAACTTGGTCGAAATCCAGGACGAAAGCTCTGTGGTACGACACAAGAACTCCTCCCTCAAGCTTTCTTGACGGTGGCCCAACATGGGTGAAAGGCTAGATGGTTTCGATATGAACAGTATGTACCGCTGATAGTGGCAGCAACTGTCTCGAGCTACCGAACACGGATTCCACATCTTGTGTGTCCGTCTTGGCAGCCCAATGCATGACAGCCAACGCGACGCCCATTCTGCGAGCAATCTCTTTGACGTCGAGTTCGAGCTCCAGCATCTGGCTGAGATGTAGCTCGAGGGTTCCGAACGGAGAGATACAGGTTGCCGGTCTTCCCCTGGTCCAAGTTTGATCCCAGATAGGTGCCGACGAGACAGTCCGTGTCGTCGAGGTCATAGCGCGCCTCGTCCTGGAGTTTTGGTGGACATTACTTTAGGATGAGTAGGTTGCATGTGCTGTGAGGAAGAGGGTGAATTTGCTCGGTGGCAAGTACGTTCGTCAGGAATTCGCACTCGCCCTCTGCGACCCCCTCGATGAGACCCGGGTGATGATCCTCAAAGCAATATGGCATGTCCTTGCGGATAAAAAACGTAGCAGGCGGGTATTAGGATTTCGTTCGGCGATGAATCGCTGAAAATGCCGGATGATCTTGATTGCATCACAAAATCGTTCCACAGCTCTAGACCATGGTCGGATCTGGCTAGCTTAAAGACGAGAGGCGTGCCGTCCTGGCAAAGATATTTGCCGCAAGCACCCCCTCCAATTTCTCGAAAACTTTTGGTGTCTTCAGAAGGAGCGATAATGGATGCTGGTGACTGGTTATATAGGGAGAGTATCCCTGAAGAACTTGGTTGACGGATTGGTGGGTTGAAGGATCCATCTTAGATTTGGAGGTGTTTTTGCGAGAAAAGCTGGACATGAAAAAAATTCAAGTTGCGCAGTAAAAAGTCCAAAAAAGGTGTGGGGGAGAAACAGCCCTCAGCAATATGATATACCTAGCCAAGAAGGCGTGCAAAAGTCTTACACATGGTTATTTGAACTCTTTCCATGCGTAATTGACAGATATCTACGCATACATGACTTTTGTTTTATCTGTAACTGATAGACATTTACGCATATGTGACTTATTTTCATGCATAACTGACAGCTATTTACCTGTATTTGACTCCTTTTTGGGTATTCAAGACCCGCCTGGAAGTTTAGGAATTAAAGCTGCGGATATCCGCCGGATTTCATCATCGTATGGTAGGGTATCTAGAAGAGCGAGAAGTTGAAAGACGAGGATGCGTGGGAGTTATATACCCAAGCAAGAATAAAGTTTAGGTGGCGGCTGAGGTGAGATTACAACCATGGATGGGGGATGGTATGACTCGGTGAGTAACCACGGGTAAGATGCCAGAGGAAGGACCAGAAGGTTTGGTTGGTGGTCCTTGAAATCATCACATATTTCTTCTTCTTCAGCGTTCAACCTTAAAAGTGCCAGGTCATCCTTTCACGCGCTCAAAGCGTTTGTTCATATATATATCAGGTTATCTTGAAGGCCTAATGGCAGTTGTTTAACAGCATTTAATTGTGTCTCCCTTCTTTAAAAAAAGTATCCTCACTACGAGGCACAACAATCCACAGGCTTGACCCAGGTTGTTAAATTGAAGATAATAAAATACCGTCACATTAAGCACCTTAAAATCATCACCGACACCCTACTCTACTCCTTCTTCTTCGCGCCCTCACTCCCTCCAACCCTTCTAAACTTTCTCTTATCCCCCCTTCTCATCAACCTCCGATCCCTCGTCCCCTTCCCGCCTTCCCAGTATCCCTTCCCCCTTCTCCCAATAACGCTCCTACCGCAAAACGCACAGCTATCAACCGCATAATTCTGTTCCCTGGAGCACCACCCGCACACCATCCTGTTCGCCCACTCATTAACGTGCTCCTCGGCCGCATCATGACACTTATCACACGGATAAACTTTGGAGCAGCACGAAAACCTGAACCACCTGAAACTCTTCTTGTAGTGCGCGCAGGCTCCCCTATCCGGTAAAGGGTCCCCTGCGTGGAGGCCCAACTTTTCAGTCTTACGGCGCGCGCCCGTTGTTGGCGGTAGGCGGTGAGCCCCGGGCGCGTAGTCCAGGAACTTGACCTCGGGGATTTTGAAGGTGAATCGGGCGTGGCATTCACGACAGACGTTGGTGACTGTTTCGCCCCGGACGGAGACTACTCCTATGGCTGGGTGGGAGCATTTGTCGCACGTTGGAACGAAGGTGCTGAAAAATATTTAGTACGAGGTAGGTATAATAATAGGCAAAGGGGAGGAAGAAAAAACAAACCTTGGAAGCATGTCAGCCACTGTACAACCCGACACATCAATAAATCCCGCGCGCGTAGAGTTCATATGAACCAGCTCCTGGCGGAACCTGACCGTAAAAGGTGTAGCGCATTTCCTGCAGCTGCTCGCTTTCTCGAGATTATTCTTTAGGCCGGTGATGTCGTTGAGAGTCTTGCACCGGTCACATTTGACACTCAAGGCGAGGATCGATACCTGGAGCAACTCGATGCCGTGTAGTTCAATGGACGGGAAAGACATTGCAGTCCCCTTTTCTGCTGTCTGGGTTGGGAGAGATGGCTCCTCAGCAGGCACTGAGCCAAGTTCTGCACCGCCGTCCTCCCCATCCTCATCATCATCGTAATCCGATGAGTCTGAGGAGTCCGAACCATCTGACAGACCCCATTCTGGGGGACGAGGAATAACATGTACGTGCCCTCTGCCGGAATCAAGAGTGGAAGAATGTTCGGCACCCTTGGCCTCGATATCCGGATTTTCAGGAGCATCTTGGGGAGTTAGTGTCTTGACAGGTGGCTTTTGCACCTGCTTTGCCAGAAGATGCATATTTTGCGCAAGGTAGTTGAGATGGCTCATCAAAGACATCTGCTTCTGCTCTGTCGCCTTCTTCGAAAACAACTCCTCCAAATCTTCGGCGTCTTCTGACTCAACATCGTTGAGAAGAATCCTGAGTGGCTGAAGCGGGTAAAGAAGTGGAATGATGAGCTGAACAGATTTGACCTGTTGAAGCCCGGCGGGAAGCATCGCCCTACGCTTGGGCTCCAGAGGTAGGGTGTAGACAATGCCGTCACTGGACTTTTGGAAATTTTGTAAGCGGCCCATGCGAGCTTCGAGTTGTCGCACCTCCTGAGCCCGTCTTGCCTTTGCTTCGGCGATCTGCTCCTTAGTGAAAGACTCCTCTGGTATATAAGGCCTCGCTTGTACATGCACGGGGGGCTTTGGTGCGGGCGCCTTTACCGGCTCCTCGACAAGGCGCTTTTGTTCTGCTTCAATATGGCGAGTATCCTTGAAGATAGTCAACTTCACCGTTTCAGTCTTTTCCTCCGACAACAACGACTCGAGCCTCTTGTCGAGTGCATTCGTAAGCGAAAGCAAAGTCGCGCCGCGCTTTTCCTCCACGAGCTTGTCCCATCCTCGTTCGATGTTGATAGCGAAGCCTCTCGGGATATTGCTGTTCCTGACCAAAAGACGAGGCGGCTGCTTCGGATACTTTGCAGGCACCCGGAGGTCGCACTCCAGGAAATCTAGATCGAATGCAAAATCTGGGTCCGATGGAGCAAGGTTAAACAACAGAGATGTTTCTCCATTGCCTATTTGGGTCTCCTTTGGCGAATACCGACGCCTTAATTGGCCGAGCTGGTATCCACGGGCATCTTGAGTCTGTTGTTCAGGGACCGGCTTCGGTACGACCCGATATTGTGGGGCCTCAGTGACGGCCTGTCCGCTGGATCTCGGCGCCGATGCTGACTCGCCGCCCTTGGATCTGATAGGGATCATTTTGGGCACAGGAAAATAAAAATGAAAGTTCAAAAAATGACAGCCGGAATTCGGGTGGCGATAATTGAAGACTGCTTCAACACGAAGGAAAGGCAAAAGGGAAAAAGAAGAAACAGGAAAATTAGGCTTCCAACAACCGAGAACTCACGGAGAGTGTGCTTTTCGATGATGCTTCCAAATAAATATCACGAAAGGTTCCAAAAGTGGCGAAATGCAATAGTTGGATGAAATGCAGTCAGACCGAATGCAGCAATGCGGTATGAGCCATAGTGACTCAGTTGGAATCGGTTCGAATCTTGTAGGCCAAGGACCGACAGGAGATGCGGTCAAGTGTGGGGAAGGTGTGCGGGGATCCCGAGCGAGCCGATGTGGGGGTTTTAAGGTGAGACAAGGTGAGACAAGGTGAGGAGGGAAACATCACAGTCGGATGTTCAAAGCATAAGATGTGTCTGACAGCTTGGACATGGCTTACAGCGAGGTCTTGTATGTGTAGCGAACAATTAGATGGGCTGTTGTCTAAAACAATAGTTGAGATACAGGTTTTCTACTCTTTTCCTCTACTCCTGTTCCTCCTCCGTTTACCCCTAGCAAGGCATTCTATGCGTAAAACTGAGCACTCAGCTTCTCGTCAGACACCCATCATCTTCATCGCCCATACCAAATTCTCTTTTGAATCCCATGTATCAGGTACTGCATGCAAGCTACCCGTTTGTTGACTGTGGGGTATTAGCCAAAAACCTTCTTCCCCTTGATCAATTCCAGTCCGGGTGTTCTTTATAAAAACGTCCAGGGGATTTTCCGGCTCATCTTCCCGAACCAAGAAACCAAGCCAAGAATTATTACGGTATCTCAACCCAGGAGTTACCGATCACAACAAGCCGGCTTTTCGACCGACCGTGTCTCTCCAGGTACCTCTAGTATCGGAGCCAAAGAGACGGGACGGCCTGGATGTATGTCCCGGATAAACTTCGCCCTGTCTTCTGGAATCCCACGTGGAATAGATCAAAGACCCGCGGAAACGGCCGGATAGAGAGTGAAACCTCTAATATATAAATATTGGGTAATCGGCCAGACTCGTTGGGATATAAATTGATCGGTGAGGCTTCCCGTGTTGGCTTGTCTCTCGCTTCTCGAACAAAAGATTATGAATGTCTGGTTGTTGTTTACCACTCAAACCTCAAGCTTCTTTCGGTTCCGTTTTTTTTACTGGTGATAAGGGTCTGTGAGATAAAAGGCATTGCTGCTTTTTTGAAGTGGATGTGGTTTATGAGCCCCTGAAAGAACGGTTGTCCAGGTAACGCAGTTAGCGGTTTCATGACCACGACGTTGCAAAATCAAAACCCCCCCAAAGGCTGCCGGACCCACCGGTCACCAATGGGATATGACAACCTAAAGAAGACCAGTGGAAATCAAGCAAATAATGAATTTGTGACAAATCTCCCTCAGGCCCCAGAATGCAAGCCTAATGCTCAACTAGACATGTACGATCACGAAAGAAGAACAAATGTGCCAGCGAAGCCATCCACTGTGGATGTCATGTCAGGGCACATGAACTCTCATGTTCAGAGTATTCCGTCTGGGTAGTGTGGTATGAACTTGCTCACCGAGCCCAACTCCTACCCTCAGTTCCCAAACAAGCAACAATATCCGTCGGCTTATGCAACGCTTGCTCAGGTGCACCAGCCTCCAAATAAATTCCGAAGCAAATGATAACCATGTATGATAGATGACGGAATCGCAAATCAATTGCTTTGTGTTGTGTAACCAATGCCACTGGGCACGTCTAGATCATGCCGGACCCCCGAGCCTCAACCATCACCACCACTGGAAGCAAGCCCGAACTGCCGGATATGCGAGCAGATAAGCAGAGTAGCAGGCATGACTCGCAAGTGTTATGGGGATTGGATGACTGGATCTCCTCATTGTAAGGCGTTATCATTCCAGCGATGTGCTATGCAACGCAACTGCATGCGTATATGCAGGATCCTGCATTTCCAAGCACCCTCCATATCGTATCGACCACGATCCGACAGTAGGAAATGAAAAAGAGATGATGACCAGACGATATCTTGCATGATGCACATATTCTGTTATTGAAACGCATATGCATATGGGGTGTGGCAGCAATAGCCGACAAACCCCTCAAAAATCCTCCATCATGACTAACAGAAAGGGCATGCGTCTGCCACGTCAAGAATCATGAGAAAGGGAAAAAAGGATAATGACCTCGCCTGCCAGATTTTGTTACCGTAATCTTTTGAGTGGGATCGTGTGCGTGTTGGCGCCCAACCGCAAGCGCGCGGCCTGGAATAGTATCCAATGATATGACCTAATGCAGCCAATTCCTCTTTTCTCGTATGTCTGCAAGATATTTTATCAGATCTCAACTTTGAGACGGGTAGTGTGACGTTCGGCAAATGAAGCAACGGAAGATAACAGGTAGGCCATGAAGACGAGGCTGAGGAATTCGGTCCATGAGACGCTGTTGATTGGCTTGGCGATTGACGAGGAGAAAATGGAGAAAAGTGATGACGATGTTTGCGCGCGTGTAGTCAATGAGGGTAAGTGGTGAAAGAGTCCTTGTGCCTTGATTTTTCACCCTCCTTGTGTCCGACCAAGGTCGGGCGTCCCGATTGAACCTATCGGCGAAAGGGACGTGATGGTACGCCTTGGGCAAAGGTGAGGAATTAGGATGCTTGATCCTCTGCATATGTCCATATTCGCGCGCTCACCTGAGAAGGTTGATGAGTTGGCAGTCAGTTGCGGGGCCAAAAAGCGACCCAGATGACCAACGATCGATTTGGTTGAAAAGTCCAGCCCGAAGGTCCGCACACACACCAACGTTTGCGATGGGTGGTGGAGGCAACCCCAACGTGCAGAATTAAGTTTTCTGGAGGGCGGCAAGTGGAGTGGATGAGGTCGAGGTGGAGGGTGGGAGGGACGGGACGGAGGGTGAAGGAAGGAAAGATGGTGTGGTGAGGAAACGGGACGGCGAAGTAAAGCTCATGTGAGACTTTTTAAACATCTGATTATGGGGATTTTCAAAATATTAAATTAATTTGTTTGGGATTTTATTCGAAATCCAGAATTCAGGATTTTCGGAAATGCAATTGGGCAAGTCCTTATCCCGTCCCACAGACTTCGAGGTACTGTACATACGTCATGTGTGCTGACAGATGGAAGGCACCGACGGCAGCCACGGTGTGGCGCTTACAGGAATCTGCATACACGGAATCAAGCACATGATCTCGAGGACCTGGAATTTCGGCCGAATACAATCAGGTATTCACAAAGGCATTCCCAATGTCTCCAACGGTTAAGCCATCTAGGCCTTCAGCCGTCGAGGTTTCTTTTTCCAGTAGCTATTTTACTACCCAAACTCAGCTCAATTTGAGGTAAATCATCATTCTTTCAAGCTGATCGACTACCATTCTAAATATGGCTGAGTACAAGTATACAACTGCATCGCCTCACCTTGGAAGGCTGAGTGGCTGGGGGGGGGGGTTACATCTTCACAGCTTCCGTTTTTGGCGGGGTGTAACGGCCCGACCACCATCGACGACCGTTTTGTGGGCTGGAACATGGAAGGAAAAATGGATGAAATTCAGCAGCTGAATTTATCCAATTTTTCTTTTCTGCGAGTTGTTGCCTTGCGGTAGTTACTTCAGCCCAGGTCACTGAAGAAGTACCACTTACAACCCCATTTTTCGTGGCATTTTCAATTCTATCACCGGACACCTTGAATCACCACCTCAACGACCACCTCCATCGCCCTGTTTGCTACCGCATCGTGAAAAGAACAAGGAAACAATGACCCTCCAAGTCAAGGTTGGCACCACCATACCCAAAAGATCGAGACCCTGATGTCTCACACGCAAACTTTGAGTTTATTCACCCATTGTTTTTCGACATGACTTCTTATCCCGACTGCGTGCCATTGATGTCTTTCAGTACCGGCATCAACAGTCAGCAGGCAATTGTGCATATTTCTGCACGTCGGAGATCAAGCAATCGCCTAGGCCCTTCCACATGACTGACTAACATGCATAGAAACGTTCTCACTCACCAAGCAATTCTCCTTTCTTTATCATCCCATTAACGCTAAGTCATGACTACTACTCGACACCTCAGACCCTGGTTCCTGCAATGAATGGGACATCGGAAGAAAAGGACCCTCGTTACACTCCTCCAAACCGGGATCCATGGAAAATTCAGTCCTCTCTCTTCCATCCCAATTTGAGCCATTTGCGGCCGATATGGCATAATTCCTACTCCGGCGACGATAGCACAAGAAACCCCATTGTTTAACAAGAGGAGAAGCAGCTACCGGATATACATGCAGTGCAGGTAGCACAACCGGCGAGACTACATTGCAAGGATTGTGGTCATACGGTGATACAGAAAGTTCCCTCACTTTTGATTAATATAACTTGCGGGAACTGGGGAAACACCTAACATATCCCGAGTAAAAAGTAAGACTTGATTAGATTACGACCTTTTAAAATAGTTAAATAAAAATAGGTAGAGAAGTAGGAGATGCCGCTGACGTTTATTTCGCTTCTACCTTGCCTTGTGTTGGTGCTTCCCCCTTTTTACCCCTATTCCAAATGCCCTCCCACGCACACTCTACCTACAACGGCGCATTCACATCACCCCCCCCCCCCCCCCCCCTTTTTGTTTGCTTTCCATTCCACTGTTCATAGCAATACAGAAACTACAACAGAACCATAGGCACAGGTAAAACAAGGAATCCATTAAACCACACAAGAGCTATTCCTCAGAGAACCCCCGCACATACACGCAGAAACACAGGAACCCCCCACCTCCCTTTAAAAATAAATAAACCCAAAACAGACTTGGGTATACAAAATCCAGTATCAGTAGAATGCATGTACAGTACGTACAGTAATTGGAGTAACGTCTTTTTCCCCAAAACCCGACTCCTCGGGAGATTCCAATCAATGTAAAAGAAAATCAGCCCATTTTTCTTTGGAGTACAAAAGGTAACAACAGAAAACACCAAAAGTTTCCAGTACCTCGTGAGCAATCAGAGTTTGTCTCCTCCAATTCCTGTGCAACGAATCGCACATGAAGAAGATATTCAGGTACAACTTACCATTTTTGTGCGTGTGTGTGTGTGTGTGTGTCCCGGTGGAATAGAATGCATTTATTTGGGGATTCGTACTTGTTAAATGTGGAGTGTACATACGTATAAGTGACATTACACAATGGCCGGAGGAGGGAGGAGTCGAGACCCCGAGACAACACATCAGCTTTAGAACTATTCATCGGATTAAGCTATTCGAGACTAAAAAGACAAATGAGACATCGTGACTGATCTCATCGGATTCGAATAGAAAGTGTCAACAATTATCACGTTCTACAAAGATAGTGCGTTACATTTTGTAGTCATCTGAGATCTTTAAACCGATCAAGAATAATGTCCCTCTCACCCAACAAAGCATTGAAAACACCAACAAGAAACTGTACACTCTATTCCAAGAAAAGTTACTGTCAGTAGTAAACGGATACAAAGAAATTACAGTAAACATCGAAATTTGCGCTTTCTTCCCTGTCTGTACCCCTATACTCCCCCCAAATTCTGTAACCCACTAGTACAGACACATCGACACTTAAACATCGGCCCAAAAAAATCGTACTGGAAAAATTATCTCCACCTACCGAGCTCAGGAAGCAGCGTTCTTATCCGCAAACGGATTGTCATCATCCTCCTCTTCGCTTTCATCATCAGAAGGCTCAGCCACCCGTCTCGGAGAAGACAGCATAGACGGCTTAGTAGAAGCCGAGGGACGGGGTGGAGGTGCTCTCGGAGAAGAAGGTGAACCGAGACTCAACGCAGCCATGGACTGCGTGGGCGAAGTAGGCGAAACAGGGTCCTTCCCCTTTGCTGCTCGCTCTTGGGCCACTATAGCAAGAAATTGAGGGTCAGTACAGTGCCCTCCGGTATCGGGTACTCAGTATGTAAATGACATTGGTGGTAGTACATACTTCTGTACAAGTGTGTCTGTTCAGCGAGATCGTCATCTGAGTCACTGTCTGCATCGATCGAGCGGTCCAGTTGCTCAAAGGTCATCAGCGCAGTCACGAGCTCGTCGTTGGCGTGCAGAAGACTGCCAAGCCATTGCTCGGACTCTACGTAATGAATCTGAACAGTTGTCAGTCATGTTCCCAAAGTGTAGAGCAGTTAGAAAAACCTACATAGCGGAGAATCTTTCTGCGAAGCAATTTACAAGACTCGAATCTCTCTAGAGCAGTTGTGTTCTCCGAGATCCGCTCCTTTTCTCTGTTAATGGTCTGCAGAGTGTTTATCAAGTTGGTTGCAGCCATTGAGGCTTCGGCAATGTGTGCTTTCATCTGATCCTTTTCTGCCTCGAGGTTGAAGGGCTTTTGCTGTTTCTTATTCTTCTTGTCCTTCTTCTTCTTATCCTTTTCGTTATAAGTGAAAGAATGTATCGTTCCAGTGACTTTTGGTTCCGAAAGAGAGGCCGTCTTCTTGTGAGCAGAAGAAGAAGATTGATGGGAAGGACCTGCTTGGCTAGTCTCCTCGTCATCTTCGCCGAAAGGGTTTGAAGTCTCCTTAAGAACCTTCGACTTCTCTTGGGTGACGCCTTGCTTTCGCTTGGGGAGTTCCTAGAAATTTGTTTAGTATAATGCCAAGGAAGAAGTTTGTAATAGCTAGATTCACCTTGTAGAGCCTTGAAACATGTTCCATCCCTCGAACATCCTTGTACTGGACTGCCCAGCTGCGGAAAAGTTCCCCGCACTTCTTCCTCACCTCCGGGTCAGAGAGCTGGGCTGTTGCGCAGAAACGAAGACGCTCCATTAAGGGCTCATCGGCGAAGCTGCGCTGGAAACGAGGGCCCGCATTTTGGATCAGGCCGTCAAGTAGAGTCAAGGCACGAAGCTGCCGGTGAAGGTTTCCGTACTTGAGCTTCTTCCTGATGGCGCGAGAAGCCTCTGTTGGACCTGCCTCCTGAAGGTTGATGACCTCGATGAGGTCTGGGATCCCACTAAGATCGTCTTCTGGAACAGCTTCACTCGTCAACCGCTCAATAGTAACGGTGACTGCCGAATATGGCTTCTTCTGGAGAGGTATCAGTTTGGTGGGCTCGATACACCCTTAGAGAGCGGGCCAAGACTTACTTGTGAGAACATTCTGCTGGATGGTAGGGTCGGCTGGGAGGCAACAGGACTAGGTCTCGATCGTTTGAAGATGTGCGGAAGGGTGTCTCTCTAGAAGCTCTATTGACATGTCATGTCAGTCACATACACGCAACTGATGCTGGGCTTGTCGAGCACCGGGTCACTGACTTCCTTCTTGCCAGTCATGTCGAATTACGATAACAAAATCAGTCGATTTTCTGTGGATCTCCACGTTAAAGTTTCTGTTGAGCGACGCTTAGCAATGATCATGCGCAAGCTCCAAGTTACAGTTGCCTTGGCTGAGGTGTTGTTGAGCGATAAGATAACAACTTGGCGGGGATGGCGGGGTAGCTTGGGTGCCCAAGTCTCGCAGACAATGAATGCAATTTTGAAGCAAAAATAATTTAAAATTATGTGATGCTTCGAGCCTGGAATCGATTTCAAGCTCTCAGATGCACGGAGTTCACGGAGTAAAATGTGGTCCAAATGTCGAAAGTGTCTCACATTCCTGGAATTTGGAGTCGCATCATCCATGGCAGTTCCCCGCTGATCATCATGGGCAACGGCGGGGAATGGGACGGGCCGCTACCAGCTGAACGACAGCTGCAACGCTCACTCAGGGGTCAAGACAGGAAGGAACGACTTACATGCATGGGAATGAGGGCACAACTCGGTTTTTGGCCAAACTCTACCAAGTTTGTCAAAAAGATGAACTCTATTCTCTTTAGCAACTTGGATGTTTCCTTTCATCAAAGCAGCTTGCCCCCAAGGAGCACATTCACCGCCCGATTAGCTCGCGAGTCACAGTAGCATCTTCTGTCCAAACCATATCATCAGCTGCGAGCAGACATCTCGCCCAGAAACAACTGCGGAGTATATGCCAGGAGCACAGAGGAAGTGGGGGAAATGGACCGTTATTTAGAGGGGGTAGGTGACAGGTGAGTGATTGATGTCCCTTTCCTTACTCAAAAAGCCATGGGCCTTCCGCTAACTGACCCTTCCTAGAAACAAGCTTCCATTCCCGGATGACTTCTCCGTTACCAACACTCAATCTACTGCTGTCATAGAAAAGAGAAAGCATCAGGAGTTGGATCACGGCTCCAAGAGACAGCGACGAAGCCCTCAGTTGGACAGAAATTCTCAGCACAACTTGCCGCTGTTCAATGTCACGAAGAATGTAGCGCCATCTTCCGAATCTGCAGCCAAAGATAACAGGCCATTTCCTGAAGAGTCCATATGCAATTTGGCTGAACAAGACTGTCCCTCCACAACCGCCTCGACATCGCCAACCAACTTAACACTAGGCTCCAGTACCAACGCACCAGTCACCACGTCTCAGGGTCACGGACCTCCCTCTCAGGGTGGTGGTTGTCAAGAGTATCTCGCTCTCAACAATGGCTTTTCACAGAGCCAGACACTATTAAGTGAAGCTGTCGCGGACCCCAACCTAGAGCACACACAAGAGACTCTCCAAACCCAGGACACTTTGGTTGATCCGGTCCCCATCAAACGCGAGAATGAGGGGAGCAATTGGCATATTTCAGGTCCTGGTCATGCCTCGTGGGATAAACAAGCCGACAAGATTGATTATTTTGAGGATGATGAAACGCTTCACTTTGACGATTGGCTCAATTTACCATCCGACAAGGCCATAAAAGAGGAGACTTACTCAGTTGGCTCATCAGACGAAGAGGATATGGTGCACCTGGCTGACGCGGTTGCTTCAACAATTAAACATACCCCACCCACAAGCGTTCTAAAGGAGATGGATGCCTCTTCATCAATCGAGATATTCGACCCAAAACTTCAACATTCTCCACCAATCCCATCAAGCGATCTCGGCTCAACCAAGCCCAAGCAAGTAGATACAGAGGAGGTACTACTTGACTCAGATGTGGACTGGGACTCAATTATGCTACAGCTTCCTGTGATTCCCCAAAATCCATCTCTTTCGCCTCAGTTACCAATACATTCACTACCAATAAAAGCTAAGCCTAAGGATGAACCACCGCGACCTTTGAGCCTCCCGAAACCCTTCGCCAGACCCCCTTTTCCCACTCCGCTGCGTGATAAATCACCGATTACAGGTATTTCTCGAGCTATGGTTTTCCGTACTTGCTTCAGAGCGGGCCACTTCATTGCCGAGGGGAATCGTTGCGACCGTCAAAAGCAGGACGCCATTTTTGAGCTGTTCGCACGTGTCACATTCTCGTCGCGCGAAAATGGTCAACGTGTTCAACACTTCCAGTTTGCTGATATGTTCAAGGATCAGCAACCTTACCCGAGCGGCATTCTTAACGGTTGGAAGACGGGAAGTCTGCTGGAGAAACACAGCGCAGCATTCTTGCAGATTGGAAGTAACAACGGGGAAGCCAAGATGTGCAGGTGTATCTGCAGGTTGAAGAGAGAAAAGAAGAATGAGCTTGGCTGGGTGGTAGATATCCTATCGATAGAGGAGGCAAATTGGGACGATGTTCAGGTTGTTAGGGGGGTTGTATGTCGGGAGTAGTCAGGATGATCTTTGGTTGGGGAATGATAAGGAAGCGTTAAACCATCTGGCGGGGTGTTAGATGCATGGATTCGTTGCTATGATGTTCTTATTTGCTTTTGTATCTGCTCCGATCAGGTGGTTGTTCATGTTGATCAGAAATTGAGTCTCCCACGAGGGGTTACGATGCAATATCTCGAGGATCTTGGTCATGTGAGATAGAATTTGAAGGAGAGATTGCCATTACCTATTTAGCTAGCATCAATGTATATGCCTTCAGCATCCTCTCGGCACATGCTGTGTGAAGAGGTCTTTATATGGACTAAACAGCCCAGGAAAAATGGGAAAGGGGCAAGTAGCAGAACATCAGAGGGTTCAGATAACTGCCCCTGAACAGCAGGTCAACAAAAGTTTATTCAAGTAGTCCTCAAATGTTTTGCCCCTCCCTCCATAAACAGGAGGATTATGCTACTATATCACACGGAAGTACTTGGAGGTCAATATAGTTGCCCTCCATGTCTGTGTCAGTGCTAAAAGAGACAGACAGCATGAGAGGCAGTAACGCGGCATCAACAGACTCAGAATGGCAATCTACACAATTGCAAAATCATTTGCTAATGAGTTTACTCATTTCCCAAACAGATCTGTCCACTTTCGAGCATTTAGTATGACTTGCGCACAACGAATTATACCACTAGTATTGCGTGATAGACTCTAGAACTTTTGAGCACATAACTTGACACATGAAAATCGTTGTTTACTTCTTCGTTCCATCCCGTCTCTCAGTTCTAGGCCCTCCGATCCCGGTCAATATTATCTTCGTATACGGCTGGCTGGACTGGCCTCTGGCCTGCGCCGAGGACCTGGCCAGGGGAAAGACGTGATGGCTCATCCCACCTGGGTCTATCCACACCACACCAACTGAGGAACCGACTGACTTACCTTACAAGGCGAGACAAAAACATGGATAGCGTTAGGTATGTGTGGACCCTGAGTCAATACACCCACCTAGCACCCCTTTGTCTTTTATTTTTGTCTCACACTTTATTTCATTCTCTCTCACAGATTGAGCCTGATATTCATCACATCACATCTAAAGAAAAAGCGGCGGCGTTTGCGCTGCAACCCCAAACCGTGCCCTGTGACGCGTGCCTCACTTCCCATCACCCATTTCTGTTTCAGAACCCACCACATGATCGAAAACGAAAGCGGCGCAGACAGAACAAGACAACAGGAAAAAGGATGAACGGACGACCTGCCCGACCAGAATTACCGGCCCATTCGACCCCCGCCGCCGCGTTGTAAGGCTGGATGATGCAAACATATGATACACTACTCGGAAAGGTACGAGGTTCCTGAAAGTGGTACTTTGTAGTAGATCCTGAACTTGGCCACCGCAATTTTTGGTCAAGAATAGCACGGACTATTGGCCGGCTGGTTATATCACACCCCGAATTCACCACGAAACGAAAGATGAAAGGGGCCAGGTACAGTAGACCCGTTAATACAGAGCGAGCTGCCTGCACTTCAAAACGGTGGAAACACTGTAAATAGGGTAGAGGCGCGCCAGTGACGAAAGAGATGAAAAAGATCAGGAACTTGAAAACGGGACAATAAGCGCCGAACCCAGCCCTCCGGGACTTTTTTTGTTTTCCTTTTCTCTCCCCTACACTATTCCAATTAGTCTTTTTTCGCATCTCACTCACTCACTCACTCACTCACCCACTCACACCACTACCGAACCCGCCTAGCGATTGTGTGTTGTCCTTTTTTGACAGAATTAGGAATTTCCTTCCCCAAAACCAGTCACTCGGCCCACCCAACACCCTCCTCCACAAACCCTCCATTATCTCCCCCTCCTTGCCTAGAAAAGAATTAAATACCCCAAAAGAGGAAATACAAACGAAAATTGAAAGTATCCGTTTACCGTAATGTCTCATCCTACCCAACATACATCCATCTTTTCCCCCCAAATAACCGTTCCCATTGTTCTTTTTTGTGTGTGTTTGAAGTAGTGTTGTAGTATGGTATGCATGTAGTACTTTCTTTATAATTCTGCATGTTTCACAAGAGACACCACAAACATACCCAACACTCACCCACCCCCTTCGGACTTTCCCCTTCCCCTTCCCCTCCCCCCCCCTTAGTCTATGTACAGTACCTGATGTATTCTGCCCGGCGAGATCAAATTAATAAAAAAGGGATTTAAACCAAACAGCCCGTTTTGTATACCAAACATAACAAAAGAAGGAAAAAAAGAAAAGAAAACGGCGTAGTTGTAGGGATGATGGCGCAAAAAGAGGCGCGGTCAAACAAAAGCAAAGCCAAAAAAGCCAACGTCAGTAAAGTCAGTCATTTCAGTGGTGTGTGTGTGTGTCTGTCCCTCGTGACAAAAGCTCTACCATAGTAAGTTACTTTGCTTTGCGCCTCCCAGGTTTTCCGTCTCCTCCCCTTCCCCCACGCCGCCATGTACGGCATGGCACGGAGAAGAGGGAGGGGAGGGGAGGGGAGGGGAGGGGAGGGAAGAGGCGCTTGAATCTTGATTTCCCTTCCCACCATTGCGGCATTGCCCCCCCGCTCACTAAACTTGACCTCACGCCTTCTCCCCCTGCCACTCATTATCACGGTGTGTGTGTGTGTGTGTGCCTGTGTGCCGGTGCGCCTGTGTAACGACAAAACCAGTCAATGGGAAGCCTTGCCGGTTCGGTGGGTTGCTTAGTTCTCACCGACCCACCGACACCACCCCTTCACACACAACTGCTGCACAATCACAAGCACATCACTTCATCCCCATCCCCATCCTTCCCGGTAGATGCAATCATGTGAGATATCTCAAGCCACAGAGGAAAAAAGCAAAACAACAACAAAATATGGCAGAAGGAATGCCCGCTTGTAAAAAAAAGTTCCTTTCTCTTCGTGATGAGATTTAACACACACGACAAAAAAAAATCCCGAAATAGTAAAAATAACAATTTGCTTGTCCCAGTTCCAGGAATAAAACAAAGAAACAAACACTTTCATCACATTACCTTGGAAGAGGTGCAGTCAGTATACGTCGAGATACTTGTACCTGAACCCCTCTCCACCAAACAAAAACGCCTTTCTTCATCTCGGGAGCGAAGGCGGGGTAAAAAAAAACAGCCACACAGCAGCCCATCTTCGATAGAAGGAAAGCACATGTGTGAGGAAAAGTCCCCGGTTGGTGGTCCTGTTCCCGGGCGCCCTCACCGCTTTCTTCTTCTTTCTTCTTTCTTCAACGAACGACAAAAAAAGCGATGGCATCATCGCGATTACTCCTTCCGCAGCACGCACGCTCTGACCTTGAACCGCGAGGCTGAAGCGCAATAGTGGTAGACTAAAATCATGGGCATTGAAGTACCTCCCGGGGGGTGACGATGTTGTGTTGACGAAAACTAAACCCCCCCCTGTTCAACCAAGAAACTTACCCCTTCCCCCCTTCCCTCCCCCGCCTCTCTTTTCGCCATCGGCTCTCTTCCCCCTCCCCCACGTTTTTCCCCCTTGGTCCCCCCCCTTGTCATTACGTGTGCGCGCGGCCGCGGAACACGCAAAGAAAAGCCCGGTGATAATAAACTTATCACCAACAAACAAAACAAAAAAAGAAAATCATGGGATAAGAACTATTGTCCCTTACCCGCAGTCTAGTGTAGACACCGACACCAGGTCTCGCTCGCTTCTTCCCGAAATCATGCTCGCCGAGGCGGAGAAAATAAATGCGATACCGGCAGACAGATAATCGGCGCTGCTGTCATGTGTGTGTGTGTGTGTGTGTGTGTGTGTCTGCATTCCGAAGCGAAATGCAGACGCCGCCCACCACAGGCGCTTCACATGCGACCCTATCAAGGTTGACGTACTTGTTGTAGCAATGTACATAATACACGCGCATGCGCGCAAGCTGGCCAGCCGGGTACCCCCCGACTCCCCGGGATGGCTTTCGCCTATCCAACCACTGCCGGATAAATCGATAGTAGTGACATGGTGCTTGGTCCCTCTTTGAGCGTTCCAGCCCTGTGAAAGGGCTGTCAGCTGTCCAAACCAAACCTTCGCCGTGCCCTAAAGACTTTATCCGGGGGCATTTAGCCAACGCGGAGAAGTAAGGAAGCTCAGCCTGTCAATTCTATCCTTGGGTGCAGTGTGAGGCGGTCAGAACCCTGAAATATATAGAGTGTCTAGAGCTAGCTATAGACAGGCATCATCTTTTGAAGCCTTTGGTTAACCTGGTTCAGATGTGTTTGATTAGGTAGGAGTTTAATCCCCCTATCACGTTCGGCAGTCTCGGGTCTGTAGAAGTAAGTCCCAACTAAACGGACGGACTGGGTACGTACATAGAAAGGTACCGAGAGAATAAAATAATAAACACACGATAAATAAAATGATTTAAAACAAGAGTCAATATTGCCAACCTGCTATAATAAACGATCCCAGGAGAATATCAAGCAATGTAGCCGAAGTGCTGGGTCATGTCCATCAGCACCGGACACACACACACACCCCCAACCTCCTTCTTCTTGCGTCGTCCTTTAGGGATATCATGAGGCAAATAATAAAGGGGATCTACCTCATCTACTTCTTCAACTCCAAAACATGATTCGCCAGATCGTGAAATCCGCGTCAACTGATTGGTTCGAATATTTCCTCCCAGTTCCAGCAAGGGTGCGGCAGAGAACTTTGGCCCGAGTTCGCCTCCTTTTCGCTGGAATTGTCCCCGACCGAACCTTGCTCTGTATCACTCGAGCAACACAAAGTAACCAATTGGTGGTCCAAGGTTGTGCTGACGAGGTAATTGGTCTGACCACCACCCGTCAAAACGCAAACTCACAAATCACATCCGATTGATCGTAGCTCACTCAGAAAAGGAACGGACCGACGCCACTAGACTGGTTCTGGTCCCCAGGCTGCCATTCGACCTCCTAGCTTCCCCGAGGGAAACCACCACCCTTTGTGTAGGGTGAGACATGGTAGCCCTAAAAGAAGCAAGTAATTGAGTGCTGTGATTAGCAATAATCTATTTGGTCCTTCATGACAAGTCATCTGCCTCTATATTGTACAAGTAGCATATATGCTGCGATGGCACCGGGCCCTTGTAGTATAGGTAAGGTATGTGTCGGTGAGCGGGAGCACCTGAGATAACAAAAGAGGGATGCACAACGTGAAGCCACCATGACCGGCGATAGGGGGTAGGGTCGTCGATGGTTGAAGTGACAGCATGCCGAGTGGCGCACAGGAACTAGGAGATGACCTGGTGGAAATGATTGTCTTCTTACACCCGGCCCCACGCGGGTAGTTGGTGAGGTGAGAAAAGTGGCATGTGCTAGACGGCACAGTTCGGACAGTCCAGTGGCGAGCCAAAGGAGGAGCACTACGGAGTTTGGAAGTGACATCTTCACTAAACCAACATTTTCACCTTGAATGGATATTGAATTGAAGAATGTAATATAACAATGTCGTACCAATCGTGCAGGACTGGGCTTCGTGATTCCCCAGAGAAGCGAAATACTTTCCTGTGCGTGGCATGGACCGTTCAAGTTGTGATACCGAGATCGAGAGCCATGTTCTGTGGCACATCTATCCAAAGAGCAGGTAATGGTGTATGAGAAGTCTTATTTGTCAGGGGCAACAGGGCGAGTCGGAGTCACAGTGAGTTGGACCCAGTTTTCTGGCAAGTCTAGACGATGGTTGCGATCTAGGCAGTAACCGCTGTCTCGGCTCTGGCCAGATTCAAGAAGGAATGTTCCCTGAACGTTTCGAGACAAATGCGCCCATCCAAGAGGACAAACGTCCATCCACATGACCCTCACGGCATCAGCAATGGCGGTGGCGCGCAACCACGCATCTCCCCACCTTACTGAGGGAGATTCGGCGAAGATTGACTGAGATCGCCGTACTCAATGAGTAATCCGTGATACCAGCATGAAATTGTCCATGGCGCCGAGTTCAAGACGGTGGTCGCACCTGCTCCTCGGACTCGAAACCGGTGTAAAGTTGAAAGTCAGATGGCGAGGCCAATGTCGTATACGTTCAGCTCGAACCACCATTGATGTAACCAACTAGCCTATCATAAAAGGGGCAAAACAACAGCTGAGTGTGGGACATCCAAATGCCGGGTCCGACAGAGAGATGGAGTTGCCAACTCGGGAATCAGATATATCACCGTGATATGTCTCCGGCGGGAGCGAGGGTCTTGGTAGTCGGAATTTGATTGATGGGATTCTAAGGGATCTTGGTAGTGGTGTTGTTGCGCCGCATTGGAACGATTCTATGCTTTGCCGTTGGTACGATGACGGCCAAATCGGCACGGGAAGCCATCCAACGGACCCGAAGTTGAGATGACTTGCAGCCGAACAAGCCTATCCTATCATGAGTTGAGGACACCACCACGATGGCAAGTTCCGTTGGAACACCCCAGCTGAGGTCGGCTTGATCGGAGACGAGTCGTTCAAGGTCTCGCTGCCTGCGTTAAACGTTACAAGACAGGAAAGCAGGCAACTCAGCTTCGGTCCCTAGACTTCGTGTCCGAGTTACTCGTGGCGTTGTCGATATTTCTAGGGGGCTGACCACCACCGTCCTTTGGCTGAGCCGTATGAGGTACACAAACCATTAGGAGCGGTGAATCACATTGTGCAAGAGTTCCAAGTAGCAGTGACAGCAACAGCGCGGGTAGAATAAGATGAATAATTGCAAATGATACTTGAGATGAAGAGAGAAAGAAAAAAAGGGATAAAATAGAGATAAATTCAACGTGTTGTTTATTTATTTCTTTATTATTATTTCTCGAGGGAAAAAAAATGTGATTTAGACATGACGGACGTCCTTGGAAGATATCGTGAAGTCCCGTCAGGATGGGGTATCTCGTTCCGTCTTGGTGTCCCGAGGAAGAGCCTGTAACGGAGGAAGTGGATTAGTGTGTCTTTTGGTTGAATTGCGTGTCCCTTGGCTTTGGCATTCAACGCTTTGCAACCATGGCATTTAGAGAATTTCAACCTGGAAGGCAAGTATCTGAAATCAGTCAAAAAGACGGGAGGTGAAGTCGGGACGGGAGTGCTGTGTTAGTGGCCGGTGGCCCCCCACTTTTTCCCATTATGGGGAAGGCTCCTTCCCCAGTACCCCAGCTTTTCTCTTTTCCCTCCCGTCGCAACCTGGAACGCAATGAAGTAGCAAATACTTTCCTAAATGCACCACTTTACCAAAGGCAATCGGCCCGCGACGACGACTATATCATTCTTTCCATTTTATCCATTCTCGTCACCGACCGAAACCAACCAGAAAGTCCCGTGCTTCCGGTTCAATATCGAAACCATGTGGGACTCCACTGTCTCTTCCGTGACGACGACCATGGGAATGGCCCGGAGCATCGTTGCTCTATCTTTCCAATCCTCCGGAGTACCCGAGTTCGTAGACACTATGGTTCCTACCGTCAGCAATTGATGGATGACTCCCGTCATCCGGGGAAGCGAGGGACTTGCCGCCGCTGCTGACGCACACTGTCTATCTTCGCATAAGCTGTGCACACTGCCATGGTCAGACGAGGCACACAAACATCAAGACGTGATTACCATTACCATATCGTCCAACACAAATCTGCAGTTAAACGAAGGTATAGGGTGAGACACCATTGATTGATGACCACAAACCCAATTCTAGAGTCTCTCTCCCCCTTTGCCTCAAAGCGCTCTCATCCGGAACGCGGGTCAACGCAGATCCCAGACATAACCAGCAAAACAGAAAGAGTCACTTGACACTCATAACCCAGCCCCTCTTGAGACGCTTTCGGCTTCTTGCTCATTTATCTGCCGTTTAAGCAACCATCAGTCATCCAGAGCACAGCGTACTCGCAGTCATCTCCCGCAACTCACTGCCGCCTTCAGGATTTTTTTTTTGCAGTACACATGACCTAGCTCTTCATATCCTCGGGCGCGGCATCCGGCAATGCGCATTAGATGTTCCGCTTGTACGGTAGATAGGGGTCAGGGGTCCATCCACAACAAACAAGCTCGAACAAGCCAGCCAGCCGACCACCCGTTCCGTCCGTAACCTCTTATAGCCCCCGCGCCCCCGTCATGTGCTGCAATGTGATGTTGTTTGTCTGGTGCCGGGAAAATCCAAAATCTGGGGTAAATAAAATAACTGGGAAATAAAAAAAGGGCCAAAAATACAAACGAGAGTAACGGTTACAGTCGGTCACGGCTAAGGACAGAAAGAGTTGTGCCGTATGGCTGCTGAAGGTACTGAGTGATGATGATGATCATTGTCGTCTATCATTTTGGCGGATCAAAGAAGAGAGAGAGAGAAAAAAACTCGCAACAAGTGATCAATTTGACAACTCACCGCTCACACGCACACACCATACACTTGAATCCTTAGGCGGCACGGCGCTACCGGTTAGTTGAAGAATGAGGTGAAATGTCTCACTTACACACCCTCAACCGCCTGCCCACACTACTTCCTTTGCCAACTCACCAAAACTAACCCACACTTTCCCATCACTCGGTTCCTTATCCAAGCGAGGACCCTGACTTGGTTGAACCCTGAAAATCGTCTAGAGGGAAACGAGAAAAGGACAGGTCATGAGGGGAAGGATGTTCTGCTAACCGCTTTCTAAAAGAAGAAAGAAAAAAATATCATCTTCGGGACACCCGAAAATAGTGTAGATCTCGGTCATTCCCCCATCTACGTATTGTCTATTAAGAGAAAAAAAAAAACGGAGTTACGGACAATTAAGGCCAAGGAAAACTGAGTGAGACATCCTCCCCTCTCAGTCACGGATATAGAAACAAATGATGCATATATTTTGGGAAAAGCGTGATGAATTGTGATGAAGCCTCAATACCCTATTGAAACCGTGAGACATAAGGTACGGCCAACGAACGTCGCCGATGATGATGATGATGATCAAACTAAAATGCAGTATATGCAGTCCTCAGTCTTCCCTCGTGACATTTTTTGGGGGGTTTCATACCGCATCATCACAGATCCAAGACATATATTTTTTATTTACATTTTATTAAAAAAAAATAAAAAATTAATGGCAAACGGCCACCCACCCAACCCAGAACAGGGCGTTTTTTTTTATTTTAGCTGAACCTTTTTTTAATATTTTTATTTATGTATGCGGTGGCTGAATAACTCCGTATCATGATCCTACTGTAACTCTCAAAGGAGGCAACCAAAACCCATATTTCTCTGTCTCTGTCTTCAGCCCCAAGGAGAGGACATTGAGTCTAATCTGATTGGACCCATTATAAATTAAAAATCCAGATTCAGTTCAGCCTCGATTTGTGTTACTGGTTTTACACAACCTCCAGGGTTTATTACACCATGTTTTGTTGTCCCCGTGATCTATCTGATCTCAGTTTCAAAAACCGTTTTGTATGGTTGCCCTTGCTTTCTTTTTTCTCTCTCCAAAGATTAACTTGAAATTCCAAATGCACATTTATATATATATTGCAAGGAACGATAATCCGGGGTTCCGAAGTCGTAATCTATTGTCTCCTCAAACGGGGAACAGAGAAAACAACCCCGCGGGGGGTGGGTGGGAGAATGTTACGGTTACGATGCTATGGAGTAACAGAGAGAGAGTTTAAGGTATTCTTGCCAAGCAGAACACATCTCTGGTTCCTGTGTAGGGTAGTAATACTGCTGGAAAAAAAGAACCCTACGGATCATTAGGAGGGGGGGCCTCCCTGGAAGATGGTGCAAAAGGAGGCTGAACGCGAGAAGAGTAAGAAAGTGGTCACGCAGACACGAACAACGACAAGGTTTCACGATACCGTACGTACGTAGAACTCCGACTGTCCGTTTTCTTCTCTTAGCCAGTAGAGGTTTAATAAAAATAAAATAAAAAAACAGATAAAATCAAATTTTTATTTGTTTACACCTTGCTCTTTTTCAGTTTCTGCTCAGGTGATCTTGTATCCACCATCTTTGAACAGCCTCAAAAAAGGAACCCCCATATCTCTCTCTAGGGGTTCCATGTTCTCCATCCCAGGCACCTCTGGCACGCTCACAAGCATTTCCAGAGTGGAGTACACTAATGTATGAAGGGAAAACAGAGAGATACTTTAGTGTACGCTGCCTGACAATTCATCTTGTGCTGGGTACATAGTTCATCCCCGTGTTCAATATCACGTTGATGAGGCTTTGTTGAACAAGCAATTGAGTTTTTTTCTCTCAACTCACGTGGGCAACTTTTAACTCCTCTTCAATAACAACAGGGTCTGCCCGGCTGGTTGTATGTAAGAAACAGATCAGGGGAAAGAAGAAGCGCCGGGTCAAAAGACATGCGCCACACACTCCCTGACTGCTCCAGGTGGTATGTAGTCCTCGGTTTAGGTCGGGTCTGAGGGATACAATGCGTAGGCCACCAATTTTTGTTGAGAGTTAGTTTCTTTCTCCCGTGATGAAATGTCAGAATGATCAATTTGTAAAACATAAAGCGAAAACCAATCATGTAACAATCTTAAACTAGTAGGCCTCGTGGGGGTGCTACTGCTGCTGCTGCTGCTCGTTCGAAGCCAATGCAATGCATGAAAAGAAAAACTCTGAAGTCGGGGTTGACAACAACTCAGAGCGGGGTAAAACAACGCACGGCGCACGCAACGCGGGGTCGGTTTGCAAACCCAAAAGCGGCAGGCGAGCGTGGCGGGCGGTGAACCGGTGACTTCGGGGCCGTGTCCTGGGTATCTACTCCATGTGTAGAAGGCAACCAATGCCGAACAATGCCTTTCAAACTGGTGGGGACCCTGAGATGGTCACAAGGCTGATGATGATGAGGGCATTGAGAAGATGCCTGATGGAGAAGGCTCCTCAGTTGTGTCCGCAGGGAAAGACCCCTCACATTTTAAAAAGCTTTTGTCACATGAAGAAGTGGATTTTCTGGGACGACGTGGCTTGGGTAAGTTTGAAGAAGATAGCCAAAGAAATGTGGGATCTGATGAGGTTAGCAAGCGGAGTCGTGAAGGAAAGGCTTTCAGGTCTGTTTTGAGACTTGAGGTCTTGATTCTTGGTTGGAAACGCCTCTATCAAAGTCTGTATGCAGGCTGTGAAATGACGAACATCAAAGAGTCGATCGAGGCAAAAACTAATAATGCATACCCGCGGGGACGCAACATCCCTGCAGAGAGAACATAAACAATAACAATAACAACAACACCAACAACAACCCCTATTTTCTCTTGTGATTCGTGACCTGTTCATGTGACGTGGCCGATGGAGTCCAGACGTGGAGTTTTCTTTCAATTTGGATCAGATGAAAAAATAACGAGCAGAAACGCCACACTATCCCCATCGATGTTCCACCCGAACTGAACCCTGCATCAGCCACGATATCTCAGATCCTCGTCCCTGAGCCCAAACCTCCTCCGGGGCAAACACGCACGTGGGTTTGTTGACTTTGATATTGTGGATCGCAGCAGTTTCCCCGGAGAATGCGAGAAAGGGCTGCCTCTCTGCTGATAAATCAATCCATTCATTCCGTAACTGCCCAGCTTCGAATTCGATGTTCAACCGAGACAGGTCTCCGTGTTCGCAGGGGAAAAAAAAATTAAGACTCCACCGCAGCCTGAGCCATTTTCCCTCGCTATCATCGGTTTTCAGGAAATGACCGAAAAAAAAGAAAGGAACGAAAAAGCAAACGAAACGGGCTGCGGCCCAACCGGAGAATTTTTTCCTATTGGGCAGGGCATAAAAAATCAAGAAGGCTGACAAAACAACACAATATCTCTGGATGGATCTGTTGTCGGCCGTAACATCAAAAAAAAATTCTTGTTAGCGGTACGGAGACAACATGGAACTCCAGACACTAGGCAGTCGGGCCGTAGTCAGGGGACCCAGAAAACGTTTTTTGCGCTCTCCGAACAACGCAACAAGGAAAATAATGGACCGAGGAGAAATACCACTCCGTATATCACCCCGGCGGCATGGATTTAAATTTCGAAATAATAATAAAAGGGGGGCCGCGGCGACGATGATGACGACGATGAACGGATGACGAACAAGGTACGGTTCGGCTCCACATTGGTGTTGTTCTGGAAAGAGACATATTAAACCATTCTCTAACAAGAAGCCACGTGCCGGTTAAATGGGTTTAGCATCCGTGGTTATGGGATGGATGGTCGACCGTTTAAATTGACAGCTGCGATGCGAGGCTGGATGGTTATCAAAATAGCCGTCGGCACGGTACTGCGATGCATACGAAATGAAGCTAACTGCCGGATGATTTTACGTTTGTCTTTTCAACAATAAAGAAAAGGATTATTTTGGTCTTGATGAACGCTGAATCGCGCATGGTAGTAACCGATGCCTCGCAAATACTCACGATGTGGAGCCCTTGTATTTTTTATTTTAACAAAAAAAAAAAAAACTGGGGTTTAATGCACTCCCCCAGTTCGGAACCAAACGAAAACTTGCGCTCAGAGCATTCTTGAAGCGGACTCGCGGCACTTCATATGACGAGCATTAAAGATTCCTTCTCATAATGAAATTAGGTCGTAAGATCTTGTCATTGATGGATTTCAAAATCCTTTTTATCGGATTCGCTTAAACGGACATAGCGGAAACTACCACCCCATTCATCGACTGGACTCTTCTTGGTGATCGGGTTGAAGGACCGAAAAGACGTTTTGGCAGTCCGGTCTTGGCTGCGCTTGCATCGGAGAATGCGACGACGTTTTCCCAGGGCCCCGGTACCTTTAACCCTCGGACGCGGCGTCTCTGATACCGTGATATTTTTGAGGATCAACAGAAGGAAAGGTGTCACCGGTGAGCTTTACCTAGCGTAATAGTGCATGCAGTCAATGCAGCCGACGTTCTCGACCTTCGTCTCAGCTGGAGGCTCCGCGAATGATCAGCATTATTAGCGGCCGAATTGTGCTTATTAGTGGATCGAACGTTTATCAATGTTTCAACGGCTTTTTTATTTTTTATTTTTGATCTTCCTTGGCTGCACCATACATACTGTACATGCAAAAGTCACCACACCCAGTTCCAGGTTTGTCTAGGCTTGCATATGATCGCCAAAAGGCCGTTGGCAGATGTATGTCTCACCACAGATGCACTCTTCCCCTCTCTCCCTGTTTGGATTTCTCTACTTTTTACTCACCTTAGGTAAAGTGGGGAACTCCACAGATCTCGCTAATCTCGATTGGCTGCAGCCCCCGAGATTGTGCGGAGGAGACGGACGACACTGCAACGACATTTGACACCCCGCACTGTGAGCGATGTCTGAACTCCGCGATGTCTTACGTTTCATTCCCGTGCGTATCAAAGCCTTTTTCCTCGTAAACTTATCGGCCCGGAGACTGAGATGGGGAAGCACAGCCTTTGTGCCTCTCTCTCCTGATATCAAGTAAAGGTACATAGCAACCGCTAAGCGGACGATCAGGCAAAAAGTTTGCGTAATCCCCATTAGGTTCCCCGAAAAATGTAATCTCCACACAGAACTTGGGGGGGGGGGGGGGGGGGTTCGATTTGCGCTTTGCCATATCCTTATCATGTGTTACAACTTTACAAGGCCGAACCCGATGCTGATACCCGACAAGGCGGGAAGGGATGGGGGAGGGAGAGGGAGGGAGGAACTTTGACGGGTACGCAAATATTGGGGAAAAATTACAAACTCCCATCCACTCACACTTCATTCTGGCCCATAAAAGTGTTATCATGTCATACCCAACTACCCGGTAACTGGCATTAGATAGCCTTTTCTCCATTCAGCAAGATGCATCAATTTTCTGTCGACAATCAGTTCGGTTGGCTGCATGTCTCACCCCTGCGCTTCATGCAGCCGCACTGGCACACGCTCTTTTACTTTCTTTTTTCTTTACTACTGTTGCGGGGGGCTTCAACAGCCTTGCAACGAGAAGAGACATGATAAAGAGTGCCAGGTTTGCGGCAACCAAGTTTGAGGGAGAGGCCCTTTTTTTCCCCTTGAGTCGAGATCGGACCTGTCTGAACGGACGTCCCTTGTTTCGATTCATCATCAGAAAAAAAAAGGTAGTTTAGAGCATAGGTGACGTACCGAATCTTTCGCTGCGTCCGGAATTTAGAAAAGACGGTGAAACGGAAATAAGAATCGTTCTAATCTCCTTTGCATGCGTTGGATTGGAAAAAAACAACAAGCATGTTATCACTGATGACCGGACAATTGATGACGGGCAGGGTAATGTATGTGGTGTAACCGTGGCTTCTGCATTTCATTCCTCCCGTTTGGGATTTCCCTATCTTCCAGGTGATCAATATCATGAAGTCAGCGGCGTCTTATATTTGTTAAAAAAAAAGAAAAGAAGAAAAAAAAACCATAAAATATATTGCAAGATTTTTTACATGTTTCTGGTCACAAGCCAATCGAAAGTACTGTAAGTGATATCCAAAGCAAGTAGTGGAGGTGACAAACCCACATACTGTACCGACAATTCGGGACGATGCAACCACACACACACAATACAGATATTATCTGAACCAGCCTCTCGGCACGGAGGTGGATTTCTTGGAATTCTTGGTTTTTTCCCTTCTATTTCTTCCCCCCCTTTTTTTTTAATGTACTGCAAAACCAAACATTACAACTCTGACTGCATCATCGCATCAGATAAGGATGCCGGTATGACATGTCAATTTTCGGTATCACATCTCGCATTTCTCACTTCAGGTGAAAAGCCCAGACCCGCCCACCCCCTGGGGGGGGGGGGGGGTGGCAGCCAATCGGGGATAATGCACCCCGGTCTTCTGGGTTTTATACTACGGACAGGGTAAGCGAGCGCGGGGTTGAAAATTTGTCGCCTGTGAGACCTCTCCCTCTCTCTCTCTCTAGTATACTGGGTATTTCCCATATGACATTGGTTAACTTTGCTAATTTGCTGCGTGTGTGTTTGCGCAGACGCTTCGGTCGGACGGACAGATGCCCCCCTCCCCCTAGGAAGATCCCGCGATTTCAGGGGCGCCATCACACACACACACACATTTTTGTGACTGCAATGCTTTCGCTCAGACTGGAATTGATGTGTTTTCTTTATCTTTTTATTTTTATTTTTGGTTTCTTCTAGGGAAAGCATATATATGCTGCATATCAAACGGAAACAGAAAGTCGAAACCGCAGAAAATCCGACAAGCAGATGATAAGAAAACGACAAACGACGTTTCTGATAATGATGCGATCTCACTAAGAAAAGGGTTCATATTTAGTGTACATATATACCCCCTGAATAACAAGTTCAAACCAGGGTTTGTTCTAAACGACGATCCTGTTCACGTGTCAAACTCAATTGGCACACACACTCTCTCTCTCACACACACACACGGACACACGGACGGGCCAGGGGGGGGGGGGGGGGGGGGGGGACCGGGGCGATAAAAAAAAACAATAAAAAAAAAAAAAAAAACCAACTCGCCACCACATATAACAAGGCGCATTGGTTCTCGAGAAA